>KZ308273.1:1628232-1639229 GCA_000376725.2 Ladona fulva
ATATTGAAAAATACGCTCTCAAAAGATTATCTAGTTAAATTGATAAATGGAAAAGAGACATATGCGTTGATTACTGAATGTTAAAATTTTTATGCTGTTTTCTAATCATATTTTAAAGTACAGTTACTGCTACCTACAAAGCTATCAGTTGACTTTTTACTGATTTAATGTAATCAAAGTAATGGATCTGTAAAGAGTCATAAGAGTTAAATACTGAAGGTTAAGAATATTGTGCAGTATTCATATCATATTGTAAATTTTAGAGTCATAGATGTCTAAGAAGCAAGTGGTTGGTTTTTTTTTACATATTTAAGCAAGTGCATACACGTAGATGCAAAGGGTGGGGCTTAGGTGTGTGCACAATGCGTACTGCTCGGAACATAAACATAAAATTGTGAATAAACAATTGATGTGACAAATTAGGCATGCTTTCAACAACAATTATGATTTTAGTAAAACCTAATCCCACTTCGTCATCAGAAAACTTCACTCTTTATGAGTGTCAAATTCACTTCTCATTCGTGATTGCCATTTTGTAAATAACTGAAGGGTTAGCTACAACCTAAATAGGAATGAAGCCTTCAAAGAATTAGATAGCCCAATTACCCAAAAATAATCAGCCCAGTGTATGCACACAGGGATCTAAAGCAATACCATATTCACATGATTTTTTCTGTCTACCTCAAAAACCAAGTCTAAGCATTAGCCCTATGGACTTCGTTAATTCTTGCAAACAAAAATGAAAATCCCTGATGGAATTTATTTCTACTAATCGATTTCAAGAAATCATGTATCGTGCTAAATAACCTTACAAAGTGGAAATCTTTTCATTTAAATTGGCATAACTTGAATCATTTACTGCCCATGGAACAAAGAAAGCAACTCCAGCCCAGTAACTCATTTCAAGAGGAAAGAGCTTTTAATATTCCATTGATGGAAGTTGAGATATGGGAATATTGAATTTTTAAGGGAGAAATTAATAAATGAAAGGTTATTAGGGTCAAGACAACCTATGACTGTTAAGTTGAATATCCCATAATATTCCCAACTACATGGTTGCAACTTAGACTGTTATTCTCAGAAAATAAATAATAATTTATAGGTAGTTAGATGCAGGATCCTAAATGCGACACAATAGATGCATGACGGTGAATGCGACCCTAGATGCAAATAACTGCATGCTATACGCGAAATTAAAGTTGCGAGACTCTAGTGTAGGTTCTGTATAACCTAAATACGACTAAGTAAATAAGACTATTTACAAATGTAATCAGCCAATAAATTACTATGCAAATCAAGTTTGCAGTCACTCATATATTTGACTCCTCATTCTACAAGGAAGTAGTTATTTTTATTTCCCTTCCCATAACTAAGATATCACCTAATTTCTTTTCATTCAATGAATATTGGTCCTTCAGAGAATTATTCCTACAATTATCACCATAGATTGGATTACTAGGCTAATGTGAGAAAATCTAGAAAAAAAAAAGTCTGACGGGACCGGGAATCGAACCCAGGTCTCCCAAATACCCTCACAGAGCACCCGACCGGCAATTGGGAGGCCCGGGTTTCTTTCCCGGTCCCGTCAGACTTTTTTCAAGACAATTCTATATTTCCTCTGCTAAATGAAAACAATTGCTACATTTCTAAGAGAGAACTTATATTCTCCTAAATATCTAAGTAAAAATATGTATGTAAAATCTGACTACCATAAACAAACTTCATCATTTATTGGCATGTCTCTAACTTCATCGACGTAGGTCCTTAGCTATGGAATCTTTAAAAAATACTATTCTGCATGTAGCAGGGGATGTAAAATTTTACTATCATTTTAACTTAGGTGGAGAAATCATCCTGATTGCCTATAGAACATTGGTATCACGATGTGAGGTTTTTAGGATTCTAAATTTATTAGTATTTGAAAGATTTTTTTCAAATACAAATTCAAATGAAGCATTCCCCACAGCATGCAGTATAATGTTTATCAATTAAAGGTAGAACCGATATTGGGCATATGATTTAGCATTAAGTGTAATATAATTTTTGTTACAACCTTATGCACTTTATGTGAAACTATTTAGTTAGTATTTTAGAGAAAGGATTTGAGGAATTAGAAAAGTTTAACAGAATAAACCTTATAGTATCGTATAAAGTAAATTTTTAGTAATTTCTTAACCTACCGCTTGTAGAGGCTTTCCTTTGTTGTCCTTCCTTGTAGCTTTAAGAATGTTCTGCGATACCTGTATGGGGATAAGAAAAATATGTTGTTATTGCTGAACAGTTACTCTAACAGGGGTGACATTTTGAAGATATATTTCGCTATTTTAAACTTATATTACATAGGATGCTCAGAAAATGTAACTCCAGGTTATTGCAACAATAAGAACATAAAGTTCGTCTTCTTTGCCATCCTCATAGAATTTGTTAACATTCTACAGGAAACTTGATCTAAACCATCATAAATTTTGGTTAGGTATTTTAAAATTTAAGTTAGGGTCTATTATGATGCGTATGATACGATATTCACGAGACCTATTCTTCACTTTACCGCCAATTTCCAAAGCAAAGAATTGTGGTATTCAAATTTCTGAATAACGAAACCTGGTTTCCTCAACCTGTGACTTCCGTAGTTCTCTTTTCCGCCCGTAATGGCCTTTTAATGGCATGTGTTATACTCGTGAACGTTCCATTTATGTTTCTTGCGAATGTGAAAAGCTACGACAAGTGGAACGGAATGTTTCAGCATTACATTCAGTGCTGTTTTTCGGTTTGTTCAGTGCTGTTTTACATTCAGTGATATCTTTAAAAACTGTGTTGCTGAGGAAAAAAAAGGAAATTAGTCTCCCTCCATCATGTTCTACACCTACGAGAGTAGCAAAGGAGTCAGAAAAGTGCTCCAAGAGGTACATTTAACAGGAATATGCTTGTGTGACAATTTACGTATGTATTATAAAAATATAAGGGGTAGTAGATAGAATAAGTGTCTTTGTACGTGATATCCTGAGTCTACTCAACGAATAAACATGGGAAAAGCATGTTGGCCCTAAGAGTGGTTTCTTTCCAATGGTACATACTTGAAAAATAAGTTAAAAACTTGTGTTTCGTGTAAGCAGCATTATGAGTAGCAATAGGCATGAAAGAAAGGCATTTAATTCCAGGGCGAATGAGTTAACATGTAAATGATTTGTGAATCTTCTGTATCCATCATTCTTGACCTCATAGGCTTTATCTCATTGCATTATTACTGTTTCATTCACCTTCCGTAATATAAGTTAAAAGGGCAGAGAATTTTTCTTCGAGTAGGGCATACCGATATTGCATCATTATCATGATTATAATATATAACGATAGATATATTTGCCGTAACATTCTAGGATAAGCAGAATTAAAAATAGCGCTATCTTCCATTATAACGTATCCTTACGTATTAAGCCGAACAGATGTCATAGCTAACGACTACGATATCGCAAATTATACACGGAGAGGAATCAATGCCATCTTAATCATTATTACTTTTAAATATGTCTCAAATTTAAATTAAAATATATTTCTGGTAAATTAAATGTAATTAAAAAATCGTTTTATAATTACGTTAATAATTACGAAAGGGGGGTGGAAGGAAAATGAAACAGCGGGCACCATTGCGCATTGCCAGTGCGCACGCCGTTTGGTTTTGTTAACAAACGGTGTGTGCACTCAGATTGGTGAAAAGATTCATCGGGAGTGGACGTGCTAGTACGTATTTTCTTCGAAAAACCGTTAACGTTTGAATTTTTAAATTGCTACGGATTAGAAACCCCGTAAAGTCGGACAGAATTTTAAGGTTAACGCAATCGTCATATATTTTCATCACTGCCTGTTTTCTGCCGTCAAGATATCGGTTTTCTACAAGGAGGATCTCATTCCCTTGGTAAGTAGATATTACATTCTAACATTATCATCACTAAACCACTACTATGTCAGTTACACAGTTTTGTTGTTCGTCCGCGTTGAATTATTAATATAGCATTATTCTTGCTTGAATTGACGAGTGATATGCTAAGAAGCGTAAAACTTTAGTGATTACATACTTTATTGGTAAATATGTTAACTTGAATTATTCCACAAGATATTTTAGACGATATTTTCGATGGCGGGTGAAGATACTGTCAGTAAAAGAGCGATATTCGAAATACGTTTCCTGTCAGCTAACCTTGATGTCATATAGTTCTTTTTTCGTTAAACATCTAAGTATAGATCGATTTTTTAAGGTGATTTAAGTTCGTAACCGAGGTATTAAAGGTAAACCGAAATAACCGTTATTCTTGCCAGTGAAACGCCCGCGAACCGATATTTTGAAATGATCTAGTTTGAAACTATCTCGAAAACAGTTTTTTACTCCGATCTGTACTTGTTACCAACAAAGTACCTTTTATTTGAATGACTTAGGGTCTGGTTTCAGCATAGTAGGCAACTACAACTCGTTACTAACTGATAGGATGTTTCGTATGAATGTTAGCCTAAATTAGAAAAGTTCTTGTGTTTTCTACGAAATAAAAAAACTTTCAGAAGGTTATCCTTCGAAATAGTCGACGCGAATAAAAAAAAGATTCGAATGGTTTCGGTGTCGCGGAAGGGAAGGGAAGTCAATTTTAATTGATTTAAAAAATCATGTCATATCTCTGGGATTTTTAATAGATATTGTAAGCGGTACTGGTAACGGAAATTACTGTTCGTATTTCTCACANGTAAATTAAATGTAAATATAAAATCGTTTTATAATTACGTTAGTAATTACGAAAGGGGGGTGGCAGGAAAATTAAATTTCGCAATTGTGATATGAAGGTACGTGGGATTCCTGTAATTGAACGATGTATTCCTGAATTTACTCAATCTATTAAAAGGCAAATAATCGCGTAGTTTGATTTTATTTACACTTAAGTTCAAACTGAGTTGAAAGACTACACTTCACACGTCCAAATAGCTGAATTTTTAATGTTTCGAGTTGCAGTAGTTGCAGTAGGCTGAAATGAATACCCTGGCGAAGCATTGAAGTAATTTGCAAGTCTAAATTAATCTTTGAAATTTTGATTAGGGTATTACAAGCGGTGTTTAACAGTAGAGGAAAAATAATATTGATCTCAGAATTCTCCTGGTCCACATCTTTACTTACATTTCATCTTACTTGAATATGAATCGTTTATTATGTTTTTCTTTCATTACTTAGGTCTGTCTGTAAAGTCCGAAGGTTGGCATGATCATCAAGGTCACTATTGGCTACCAAAGATTTAGACGGTGATTGAGGCTAACAAGGTCAGAAGTGAAGTGAGGTATTTTTTCACAGAGAAACGCCTTAAGTGTAATACGTAATTGTAATTTCAGAACAATAACCCTATAATTAACACTTTTCATTGCATAGAAAAGGGACAATATCAGGCATCAATCATTTCTCAGTAGATCTTCATTGTCGACGGCCATGAACAGGACTAAGTCAAACTTGATAGACAAATTATACTTTAGTTTTTCACAAAACAAATATTCCATTGATTGAGATATGAATTAAGGAACATAATTTTCCAACATACCATTTGCATTATAATCTAGTAAGGCTACTTTTCATAGTATTTTCATTAATAAAAGCTTTTATGATACCATGATAGATCAGCGAGTTTCTCTTTGGAAATCTTCCTTTTAATTATTACTCAGTCTTGCTCATAGCTAGAATATAATAAACACTACTGAAGTGATACAAAATGATGTTCAATTCATTTTGGCCACTTCTTATTAAATCCTACGGAAGGTTTTTTCACGGAGGCATTGTTCTGCATGTACGTTTCCCTTTTCTGACATAGCATTCTTACTAAGTGAAATATATATTATAGTATAATATATAACGGTAGATATATTTGCCGTAACATTCTAGGATAAGCAGAATTAAAAATAGCGCTATCTTCCATTATAACGTATCCTTACGTATTAAGCCGAACAGATGTCATAGCTAACGACTACGATATCGCAAATTATACACGGAGAGGAATCAATGCCATCTTAATCATTATTACTTTTAAATATGTCTCAAATTTAAATTAAAATATATTTCTGGTAAATTAAATGTAAATATAAAATCGTTTTATAATTACGTTAGTAATTACGAAAGGGGGGTGGCAGGAAAATTAAACAGCGGGCACCATTGCGCATACCCAGTGCGCACACCGTTCGATTTTGTTAACAAACGGTGTGCGCACTCAGATTGCTTAAAAGATTCATCGGGAGTGGACGTGCTAGTACATATTTTCTTCAAAAACCGTTAACGTTTGAATTTTTAAATCGCTACGGATTAGAAACCCGGTAAAGTCGAACAGAATTTTAAGGTTAACGCAATCGTCATATATTTTCATCTCTTTTCTGTTGAATTTTCGCTAATTGAGAAAAAAGAAACTGTTTTCTGCCGTCAAGATATCTGTTTTCCACGAGGAGGATCTCATTCCCTTGGTAAGTAGATATTGCGTTCTAATATTATCATCACTAAACAACTATTACGTCAGTTACGCAGTTTTGTTGTTCATTCGCGGAGAATTATTAATATTGCATTATTCTTGCTTGAATTAACGAACGATATGCTAAGAAGCGTAAAACTTTAGTGATTACATATTTTATTGGTAAATATGTTAGCTTGGATTAATACACAAGATATTTTAGACAATATTTTCGATGGCGGGTGAAGATACTGTCAGTAAAAGAGCGATAAGTTTCCTGTCAGCTAACCCTGATGTCATATCGTTCTTCTTTCATTAAACATATAAGTATAGATCGATTTTTAATGTGATTTAAGTTCGAAACCGAGGTATTAAAGGTAAACCGAAAAAACCGTTATTCTTGCCAGTGAAACGTTCGCGAACCGATATTTTCGAAATGATTTGAAACTATCTCGAAAACAGTTTTTCACTCCGTTCTGTACTTGTTACCAACAAAGCAACTTCTACTTGAACGATTTAGGATCTGGTTTCAGTAATCGTATTCAACTGCAACTCGTTACTAACTGATAGTATGTTTCATTTGAATGTTAGCCTAAATTAGAAAAGTTCTTGTATTTTGTACGAAATAAACATACTTTCAGAAGGTTATCCTTCGGAATAGTCGACGCGAATAAAAAAAAGATTCGAACGGTTTCGATGTCGCGGAAGGGGCGGAAACGATATTTGGTAAATTCTTTTAGTCGGAGTGAAAACCGTTTCGGAAAATATTGTGTGTCTAAGCCCTGATTGCAAATAATTTAAATTTATAAGCCGCGAGTCGCCAGTGGCGTATGGCAGGGTGTGTGAATTTGAATTGATAGAATAGTTTGTAGAATCGTTCATGTATTGAATTATTTTTATTCCATTGTTGTTTTTCATACTGATTGAGAGTAGTTTAATTGATTTAAAGAATCATGTCATATTTCTGGGATTTTTAATAGATATTGTAAACGGTACGGGTAACGGAAATTACTGTTTGTATTTCTCGCAACCGCTCGCTCTCGTGCGTGACCGAACTCTTGTGTATATATCACTGATAAAATTATTAAATCTTGTTTTCCAGACTCTCCAGAGTTAATTCACTCCAGTTTCGGTTGTTTAGAAACCTGTGGGTTTCTCGCTTGTGATAGAGAAAGTGCTGGACATGACAGGAGGGACATTGCAGATGAGGACTTTGCGGTGACCCATCCTAGGTTAGTTGAGTGATTATTTGTACAGTCCATGATTTTCCTCCGAGACATTAAAATGATTGTTTTTCCGGAATAATTTCTTAGGTCTTGATTGAACCAAGAATGAATTATTACTCTAGAATGTTACAACCCGTGATCGCAAACCTAAACGTATTTTATCCACAATGGAAGTGTATGGACGCTGAACCGAAGTTTAATTAGGAAATATTCCCCCCAATTTCGTTTACATCCGTTGCCATATTGTTTAATATTTGGAATTCCATTAATTCCTCGGGAACCCATATATATTTTATGACGTTGGGGCGTGAAACACCCATCTCCCGGGTTCGGTTTAGCTGCTACATTTGCGCTCGTTGCAATATCTTAAAAAGAGATTAATAATATTTATCCGTTCTCGCCATATTCTCGCGAAATCTCTTGTATCTCTTGTACCTCTTGCTTCAAAAATTGCGTTCGCTGAGACTGCGGCAACAACGTCCCGTATTTTATCATTTAAATCACTCCTTAAAAATATTCAAAAATCCATGCCAGATATCGGATCTTCTGTCTTGAAGTGATTTATAATCCCGGGTTTTGATAATCAGTGTTGCTTGAAGTCGTTCAAAATATTCAAAACAAGCATTAATAAAAATTCAATTCAATCCTAAGCGACACTTTCACTGGTGTGACCGCTGGCATCTTCGGGTCGATGTGTTTTCCCTTTCGTTTCTTACGTAATTACTCTAGTATCTTCTACAAAATACTCTCCTTTATTTTCCGAAACTGAACCCTCTGTTTTTTTCAAGTAGATGTTTCCTTTAACAGATAAGGATAGTCTTCATGGGTAGTTGGGACATTTCTCAAGGCCAATTGATATTCTATTTAGGTATTGGTCGATATTTTCGTAAACATGGGGTTAAATTGGTAGCAGATGCTGTAAAACTCTTTTATAGTAGTCACCGATTTAACGAAATCCCGCAAAAGTGAGGTTATTTCCTTTGGTGTTGCTAATGGCCACAGATGTTGATTATCCATCACGTAACGACTAAGAATGATTCGGGTTCCCCGCTGCATCTAGCTGGGTATTCTTTGTGACCTCGGAAAACTATTACCTCATTCATAGTTAATTACTAGCCAGTTCTGTCACTTAACCGTCCCTTCTACTTTCGCAAGTTGTTCTCGTACTTGGAGCAGCACTTTGTCTACGTCTACATTTTATTAATTGTCACAGATGTTGTGTTTGGATAAAGAAATACTACTGTACCGTATCTTAATTATAATATTTTTAAAGATATTTTTATTACTTGTAGTCCTGGATAGAGCCCCCTTCCGCCACTTCATATTTCGCGACATAAAATAACCACTAATTCTATCGCGATGTATCGGACACAAATTGCCCGACTTTTCGAGTTAGGTAACCTGTTCTTTTACTTCTATCTTACACTACCAGTGTGAAATTCTCTTCTGGTGAAGGAAGACATAATCACTACCGCAGATACCGTGATAGCGTCTCCAACTCTACATCTCGCATATTCTCGAATCAAAGACGCACCCAAGTTTTAGATATCATGTATGGGCAAAATCCGTATTTTGTTCGTGCATTTTATATGGTGTATCTAGAAGTAAGATGAAAGTAAAATTATTGAATCTCAAAAATGACACAATAAGTGCGATTTAAGTGCTAAAAATTTAATTAAAATTTAATGTATCAATTTTGAAGTAATCTTTTAAGCCTAAATTTGTCTTTCCATTCCCCTCTTTTACAAACTGTATAATTTTCAATGAAATCTCTCTAGTAAATTCTTAAGAATTCTGCTAATTTCCTTTCCTTTAAATTCTATCCTGATTAGTATTTATAAAAATAGGGCATGAGTAAATCATATGTTCAGTCATAATAGTCCTTTTAAATCGAGTGTCATCATCCTTGACCGATGTGTTTTTCAATTCCATCATTCATCCGTCATTGTCATTATTGTTATCTTACAAGAATACTCTTGGAATTTAATCGCAGAATCAATGGTTAGGACACGAAAGCATTTTTAAAACTAATTTTATGGTTGAAAGTTAAAAATATATAATTTATCAATATCGATATCATAGTTGACATTGACATAATATTCATTCATACATTTAATTATGAGCTAATTCACTCGGAATCTATCCAGCATTATATAGACATCTTCCGGTCACAAACACATTAAATTGCTGTAGACTTTCAATTGACATCTCTTTGTATAATAGAACCAAATACATTTTTAAAGTAAGGTACATTAAATTCTGTCATGCTTGACTTCGGTGTTTACTATAAGATAATTGGAATTTTGCATCATAATAGACCCTAACTTAAATTTTAAAATATCTAACCAAAATTTATGATGGTTTAGATGAAGTTTCCTGTAGAATGTTAACAAATTCTATGAGGATGACAAAGAAGACGAATTTTATGTTCTTATTGTTGCAATAATCTGGAGTTACATTTTCTGAGCATCCTATGTAATATAAGTTTAAAATAGCGAAATATATCTTCAAAATGTCACCCCTGTTAGAGTAACTGTTCAGCAATAACAATATATTTTTCTTATCCCCATACAGGTATCGCAGAACATTCTTAAAGCTACAAGGAAGGACAACAAAGGAAAGCCTCTACAAGCGGTAGGTTAAGCAATTACTAAAAATTTACTTTATACGATACTATAAGGTTTATTCTGTTAAACTTTTCTAATTCCTCAAATCCTTTCTCTAAAATACTAACTAAATAGTTTCACATAAAGTGCATAAGGTTGTAACAAAAATTATATTATACTTAATGCTAAATCATATGCCAAATATCTGTTCTCCCTTTAATTGATAAACGTTATACTGCATATGGTAGGGAATGCTTCATTTGAATTTGTATTTGAAAAAAATCTTTCAGACACTGATAAATTTAGAATCCTAAAAACCTCACATCGTGATACCAATGTTCTATAGGCAATCAGGATGATTTCTCCACCTAAGTTAAAATGATAGTAAAATTTTACATCCCCTGCTACATGCAGAATAGTATTTTTTAAAGATTCCATAGCTAAGGACCTACGTCGATGAAGTTAGAGACATGCCAATAAATGATGAAGTTTGTTTATGGTAGTCAGATTTTACATACATATTTTTACTTAGATATTTAGGAGAATATAAGTTCTCTCTTAGAAATGTAGCAATTGTTTTCATTTAGCAGAGGAAATATAGAATTGTCTTGAAAAAAGTCTGACGGGACCGGGAAAGAAACCCGGGCCTCCCAATTGCCGGTCGGGTGCTCTGTGAGGGTATTTGGGAGACCTGGGTTCGATTCCCGGTC
>KZ308274.1:0-11943 GCA_000376725.2 Ladona fulva
CCTTTGAAGCAGTAAAGGTTCATTTGCAAGCCACTTTCGCAAAGAGAATCCGCCCGCCTTGCACAACTCAATAATCTCAGTTTGTTTAGAAATTGCAGTCTCGAGACAGTGGGAGCCCAAAAGGACATCTTCCATATAGATTTCTTTTCTTAGAATTTCAGCCCCTAGTAGGAATTTAATCTCCCTCATTGGCCAATTGTTTTACAGTTCTGTTGGCTAAGTATGGACTAGAATTTAGACCATATGTAACTGTCGTTAATGTATAGGTGTTGATGGGTAAAGAAGTATCAGCACGCCAGACAACGAATTGAAACGGCTGATCATCATTATGCACCCGTATCTGACGATCATTTTCTCAATGTCTGCAACAAAAGCAATCTTATACCTTCTCCATTGAGTTATAATGCCAGAAAGTTCCGGTAGTAAATTCGGTCCTACATATAGCATATCATTTATTGAAATTCCCAAATTAGTTTTAAAAGACCCGTTAAATACAACTCGAAGTCTTGTGGTATTACTGCTCTCCTTTAAGACCCCGTGATGAGGGAGAAAGTAACTTTCCTTTTCCTGACCCTCACCCTACACTTTTCGCATATGACCAAGATCATGATGTTCCCGCATGAATGTTTTGTAGGCTGTATGTTTTGAAGAATTACCAAGAAAACCTTTCTCCATTTTCTGTAGTCTTTACCGCTGGCGAATATGAATCACTTATACGCAATGATATGCCAGAATTTTTAAAAGGTTACCGACCTGTAGGATTACTGTATACCGACCATAAGGATTGCGGGAGTGAGTTTCTCTAAAATGCTCTTCACAAGCATGATCTTCAGGGCTTAATATTTTAGGGCCTGTAGGTATCTCCTCCTGAAACCAGAAACGCTGAAGTAGTTGGTCAACTCCTACCTCAGCAGTGCAATGCAGTACCGTAGGAGATATGTGGGAATCAGACGTCCAGCCCGATGTCCCGCCAGAAATTACCCATCCCAGCTTGGTTTTAGTAGCAATTGATTCATGATGACTTCCTCTGACCATTCTCCTTCCACTATTTGAGCATGAACACTAGCTCCCAGCAGTAAATCGATAGATCCGGCTTGTATATAATAAGGATCGGCCAACTCTAAGTTCGCCAGAAAGTTCCAATCCGTTACCCTTCGAACTGAAGGCGGTTGGTAACTAGATACCTTTGATAGGATCAAGGCTTCTAAGTGACACGTGAAGGTCGAGTTAAAATGTGGCGTCATATAAAAACTGGTTATTCCTCGACTAGTCGTCTGCCGCTTACTTCCTACCCCTACAATAGGAATTGAAACGGACTGTTTTTTTTTTAGTCTTAACCTTTGACACAACGATTCAGTAATAAAGGAAGATTGCGAACATTGGTCAATAACTGCTCGAGTCAAAACCCGATCACCCGTGGGTCCCATGACATAGACTAATGCAGTTGCTAGCAATACAGTTTCGGGCTTTTCCTTCATAAGTCGTATCAAATGAGTTACAGTTAACGATGATGATAGGTGTGGTCGTGTAGCTGAAGTGGATGGAGCGTTAAACTGCTCATTGTTTAAGACAACATTTTCTAGATGTAGAGCAATATGATGTTTACCCTGGCATTTCTGACAACGTTTATCATGAAGGATTTGGTGCTTTCCCGGTGAATGGTTTGTTTCAGAAAGTCTTCACGGGAGACTAACCGGATTGTTTCTTGGTGTAGAACCAACGTTTCGGCCACTTTCACCGTGGCCATCTTCAGGGTGTATCCCTCAGCGGGTAATGCCGATACCCATCCCACGTTGACCCATGTTGTTTTGTCTCCTCTTTCCTGCTACAGTGGCAGCGTAAAGGATTAGGTGGCTCTTAAATATTTTTCGCCCAAAGGAAATGGAAAAGGATCTCTGCTGTTATTACAGGGTGCAGTATTATATATTTTTAACTCTTAACATGACCCTTAACTACTATGTACATTATTTACAATTTTAGAGGTAACCAAGTAGTCCAAGTGTTTTGCCCAAGAAGATGGAGAGTTTAGCTTAAATCATTTTGCAGGCTGCTGTACACTATTTACATTATAAACATATTTACTAATACTAAGGATTTTATAATTAATAACTAATAACTATGTATTTACATGTTGCTTGGATGACATCAAGATGAGTAATCCTTCATTGGATCCAAGCTAGCCTCTGGATTACCATAATTACCAGATTGTTTTTAAAATATTAATAATTTCTAAAGGAGATTTCAGTTTAGTGACATATTTTTTACGTTTTTTAGCAAGTGGTTGACCTAAATTATTAATTAGCTTATTGTTGATTTGCTTTAGTTTTTGGTGAAATTTTTCTATTTGTTTACATGGTTGATTGAAAAAATTTTTTAAAGAGTGAGTAGCTGCTATTTCCTTAAAAGGTATTAGTTTATTTGTGGTAGTAATGATTCGGATGGATTTTTTGTAAAATGTTTTATATTGACGTAAATAGGATGCAGGTGAGTTGAAAGTGATTGGAGCTGCATAGAAGAGAATGGGGCAGATAATTGAATGGAATAGGCGGAGTTTATCCTCTGTGGAGATAGGGCTCTTCTTATTTAGCAGAGGATAAAGTTGCTGTCTTGCTCGGAGGGCTGAATGGATTATCTTGTCGGCATGGATTTTCCAGTTGAGATTTTTGTCCAGGTGCACTCCTAAAAATTTGCAGGTGGTGGCTGATGGGATGGTAGTCTTATTGTATTTGGGGTACGTAGTAATTTGTTTGTTTTTATATATGTTAAAATTGATATGCACACTTTTGGTTGGGTTGACAGTTAAGTTCCATTGCAGCATCCAGTGGTGTATCAGCTTCAGGTGGTGATTGAGATGTTTGATGGCAGCATTCGGTGAGTTCGATTGAGCTGCTACTGCGGTGTCGTCAGCATACATGAATATCTTTGTCCGTGGATGGTGAGGAATATCATTGACGTACAAGGTAAAGAGTAGTGGACTTATTTTTGATCCTTGAGGTACACCAAATTTAATTTCTCTTGGTAGGGAAAGATAGTGGTCTAATTTGACATGAAATTTTCTGTTTTCTAAGTAATTTTGAATTAATTTAGTTAGGTAAAGAGGGAAATCCATTTGATGAAGTTTGTAAATTAAGCCCTGGTGCCAAACAGTGTCGAAGGCTTTGGTTAAGTCTAAAAAAGCAGCTTGGGTTGTTTGTCTGCCTAATGCATAACCCTTATTTATGAATTCAACCAGTCGGAGAATCTGGTGAGTGGTGGAGTGGTGCATTCTGAATCCCATCTGTTCGTTGATAATTAAATTTTTAGATTTGCATACTTCAGATAATCGTGCCAAAATGATAGATTCAAAAATTTTTGATAGTGTCGAGAGGAGAGTTATTGGTCTATAATGATTAGTTGAAGTGGGCTCCTTATTGGGTTTTAAAATCATTACTACATGTCCTGTTTTCCAAGCGCTGGGGAAGTATGACTGAGAGAGGCAGGCATTGAATATGTTACATAGAAAAATTATAAGGTGCGGAAGAGAGGACCAGATTTTTAATTCTTTATTTAATATTTGGTCAGGGCCAGGGGCGGTTTTGGGTTTTGTGGATTTGATGAAGGAGATGATTTCTTGAGGGGAGCAAGGATGAAAGGGAGGGGAAGGAGAGAGGTGAGTGGAGGAGTATGAGTTTTCAACTGTTGATTTGAGGCTGGGTGGGACTTGAGGAGATAGGGTAACATTGGTTAATTCTTTAACGAAAATTTCAGCTTTAATTTTGGGATCATAGTGTAATTGATTGTCTTTTTGAATGGGGGTGAGACGCTGGTTTGTAGTGCGGAGGGATCTAGCTAATTTCCAAAGATTGTTGTCTTCAAAACCTGTATTTTGGAGTTTGGTATTCCAAAGAGAGTTTTTGTATTTGATGATGTCTTTGTGAATTTCTTTGTTTAGGAGTTTGAGTGAATGTTTGTCATTTGGGTTGTGGTATGTGTGGAGCTGTCGTCTTAATCTGTTGCGTTCTGTTATTTTGTGTTGTATTGCTGTAGGAAGGTGTACTTTGTTAAGGGGTTTAGGAAGGAAAGTATATGAGTTTACTAATTTAGCTTCTGATATGTGTCTGTAGAGTGATTGTATGTGTTTGTCAATGTCTTGTGTAGTGGCTGGAATGTTGTCTGGTAGTTGTGAGGATTTGTTGCATAGATATTCTGTGTATTTGTCCCAGCGAATGGAAGTGATTGGGTTTGGAGGAGAGGAATTGGTTGGTGAGTTTAGGGTAAAGAAGAGGGGGAGGTGATCAGAGGAAAAATCATTTAGGACTAAAGGATGGGAAAGGTTAGTAACATTTTTCAAGAGTGCGAAATCAAGAAGGTCAGGGTGGTCACATAGGTGAGTCGGAGAGAATGGAGAGTGAATGACCAAATTATAGTTAATTAAATATTGCATAAGAAGTCTGCCATTGTTGTTAATTGTGAATGAGCCCCAGTAAGGATTTTTACTGTTAAAGTCACCAAATAATATTAAATTGTCCATGGAGTTTAGAATTTTTGGGAGTTCTGTAATAGCATTATTAGAACCACTGGGTACATATACACTAAAAATATTTACATTACTAGAATTGGAAATAAGTTTGATGCCTACTGCTTCTAGGGAAACAAGTTGTGGGGATGACAAGATATCAAATGAGATGTCTTCCCTAATAAGAATTGCAACACCTCCCCTGCGTTTATTACCTCTATCCTTACGAACTATCTTATATCTAGGAAAATAGAGTTTGTCTGAGAACAGACACCAGGTTTCTTGTAAACAGATTATATGAATATTGTTAAGGCAGAGAAAATTACTTAATTCTAAAATTTTGTTTCTAATACTACAGCAATTCCAAGAGATTATATTTACATGATCTATTGTTTGAGTTTGTATGTCCATCAAGAGTGGAGTTTTAAAAGTTCACCCAAAATTATTGTTTTTTTCTCAGTATTGGAGGTGGCAGTATTGACCCTTGACAGAATTGCAAAAAACCAAGTTTGGAGGTCTTCTTCTTCGTCTGCAGATGAGTTCGTGGTTGGTTGTGCTGAAGTTGGCCAGGAGGAGGGATCATTGTACTGTTGAGGTTTTGTTGGAAGGGTAGGGAAATGATTGTTTGAGGTAAGGTCAGGGGTTTTAGGTTTATTCCTATTTTTGATGGCTTCTTTAGCTCTTAGGTATACTCTGCATCCTCGATAGTTTGCGGGGTGATGTTCTTTGCAGAGGTAGCACTGCGGCTGATCAGTTGGTTCTTTTTTACAATCCGATGTGTGATGAGGACCCCCACATTTAACACAGTTGGCTTTAAAGTTACAATAGTTCTTAGTATGCCCTAGTTGCTGACAATTTATACATTGTACTGGGGTTTTAGGCTTTGTGAAATCACTAACTCTAACTCTTAAACCTAGAATATTACTAATATTATGATATTCCTCTTTGTTAGTGTCGTTGCTAGTCACAACTCGAAACAGTGGGCAAGGGCGTTTGGGGAATGGGCCAGGATTTTTTGCAAGGATGTCAGCTTGGGTAGGTTTGGAGGTGAAGAGCTGTTGGACGTCGATTACGTTGATGTGTTTTTCCTGAAGGTCCTTTTTGATGTCCTCGACTGGAGTGGTGGCTGGCAGGTCTCGAATGAGGAACTCTAAATTTTTTAAGTCTGGAACTTGGTAGGTGTAGAACTCAAGTTCGTCTGATTTTAATCTTGACACTTGATTAGGATGATTGCTGGTCTGGCCATCTGGCAAACTGGTGGGAAGGTGAGCTGACTCTTCAATTTTCTTAGTAAAGTTGGCCATGCTTCAGTATGCTTCACTTTGATTGATGGGATTTTGGGTTTATTTTGCGATTGGGTAGGGGCAGATGAGGTAGAGGGTGATGGGGTGTAGGTATTTTGGATAGGGTCGAAGCGATTTCTGGTAGTGATGGGAGGAGGAGAAGGGGGTGAGGGGTGTGGACGTTTTCGAGCATTTGTAACATGAATAAAACCATCATTATCAATGACACGTTTATGTGACAAGCTAGTCTTANCCCCATTTTTTTAATTTCCCTTTATTTGCATCCGATGATGTTTCTACGTTTGTTTGAATGAGCATGCAAGTAGGTATTCTGTGATGGTATAACGCAATCAATCTTTTCCAGCGTAATTATAAAAACAGCAAATGGTATTTCGTGATCTTTAACCGGGATATGGAGGCGTGCCGGTATTCGGAAGAATGAGCTGCATAACATTTGCCGATATTTCAAAGACCGCCTCTGCTTTCTTCTTCCGAAGAAGGCTCTCCGAGCCTCAGAAAATATCCTTTCTTCTTAATCCCTTTATGAAGGTCGTGTTGTGAGGACAGGAAGAGTCCTCCACCAAGAGTGGGGGAGGGGAGGCGGAGGGGCGACGTACACTAGCGCCGAAGCTCTTTCGATTTAATTGTTCCACAATGCGCCGGACATGTTGCTCAAATTACACGATTACGGAAATTGTGTGATACTTATGTACTTGGAAAGTGCCTGGATTCGAAGATAAAGGATTAAGCTAAAAAATGTTCAAGGAGATTTTCGTATCACTTCTAATTGCAGAGTACCACTACAACAAAAGGGATAGATTTTTATACATGTTCTCTAATATATTTCTCCATTATGGTTTGCATGAACCTAACAAAATTTATATGCAAGTGTAGCAACATCCTTCAAGCATTGAATAGCGAAAACAGAAATATTTTATCTATATGCATGCAATCATGGCGATGTTATTGCCAACAGCCTGCAAACGGATATTCAGGCCTTGTATCCAATGGCCTTAAGCAATTTCTCATCAACCCCTCCGTCAAACCACGCAATAGCAAACTAAATATCGAGAGATTGAAGATAGAAATATCGATGATTATGTGTGTGTGTGTGAAGTGGGAGTCGACCTCTGGCGCGGAATTAATTTTCTCGTAAGTAAACTCTCACTCTTCGATAAAACTCTCAACCTCTGGCATTGGGCGTAAAAACTTGTAAGCTGAGGTTTTATCATAAATGGCTGCTATAATCGAATTTCAAGGCTTTAGAGGAGATGACGAAGGGTACATCGTCAAAGAGCTGGCTATAATCGACATAAGATTAAAATGCTGTCATGCATGGCTATTCAAATCACCGACTACTAACAAATATGCGAAAGATTCCACTTGGCTGAATAAAAACTACCACGGATTGAACTTACATTACGGAGACTTCGAGTACTGAATTGAAAAAAATTCTGAGGCGATACACGAGAAATTTTAAATGTTTGTTCTCCAAAGGGGTCGAGAAATCTTCCTTTCTCATTAGTCTATTGCGTAGAGGGGTAAACGTGATCACTCTGTAACTTTATGGCTGTCCCTCTCTGAGAAAGTTAGTGACGAACGAGGGATGTTTAATAGAACCGCACATGAAATGTAATTTTCAATGCGCCAGGAAAAACTGTCACAAACATAATCTGCGAAATTTTTCATTCTCTGTATACTTTCCTATTAAAAATATCTACTGTATCTAGAAGTGAACTAATAAATTTGTAAACTCCATATTCTGTTTTCTTTATTGTCACCCTCTCACCCACTTCCCTCCAAGGATAAGGTTAAAATGAAATTAAAAATCAAGTGACATTTTATGGTATGTTTTTCATGTTTTTTCAAAGAATATAAAAATCAGAATACAACCACACAGGGACTTTTGTTCAGTATTGTCTCATTTTCGATAATTTTTTACCTCAAACTTGATCACTCGGAGACGAGTTCCCTTGATAACATCCGTGTTGCCGTATTTCACTCGAGATTCCTCATGGTCGGTGTCGGTTTCTTCGATCCACCGCTAACCTCCGTTCTCCGGTGAACAAATCCTCCACTGGGCTTGTTGATCTTGTGAATATCCGCCCAGATGAACGGAAGCTGTTTCTCAGCTTTGCGTAGTTCCTCTGGATCGGTAATGTCCGCCATTATTGCAATGTTGAATCGCTCCACCTTTCCTTTTCCAGATTGAAAGCCGGAAAAAAATCACTTCCTCGCCGACAATCTCAAATTTTCGTGTCTAAACACGCAGTAATAAGGCGTGCCTAATTTTATCTTCAATGTAAAATCGGTGTTGTTTATTGCTAGTTGTTCCCTGGTAACGTAAATGTTATAGGAACCCTCATATTCGTGTTGTTGCACCACATACACAAGTTAATGTTCCCCAGGCGTGCCCTAGGAAGTTCCAAAAGAGTTGGGTGTTTGAAAGACATTCTTTCTCTCTAAATGTTCAAGCGGCTACTGTAAAATAATTCCGAATGACGTTTTTTTTAAATACTCACAACAGTCGCATAAACTCACCCTTCATTTAACATTCATCGATAAGCATGACGTTTAGAGTATGCATAGGGGTTTCAAAAAAATTCAAAATTATTCAAGTTTAAACATTTATTCCAACATTATTACATTTTTTTAAAGTTAAAAATAAATTTATTTTACAACTGTCTTTGTTAAAGTCCTTCACCTCCTCTTCTGTTATTTTAAGATATTTAGGTAAAAATATCTTCCTTGTTATTCCCTCATAATCGATTTGTGCAAGAAGTCCCATACCAAATCTGGTACTCTGTAATTCCAGTTTTTTGACTGGATATTTCTCCCCCTCTTTTAGAAAATTTCTATCCAAAAACTGTGCCTCTTCCTGCTTTCTTAACAGTATTGACTTGATGTGAGCCATCTGTAAAAAAATTGAGACAAATGATTACTTACATTAAGATGTGTAAAGAGTATATTTACTTATAGATCAAAATGTTTATTTGTCTTATACCAACTAATGTTTGGTCGATCTGAACTGCCAAATCCTCTTTCCCTATGGCCAGTCTGGGAATGAGCGTTGGGCCATTCCATGTCAAGTGGACCAACGGTCCCCGCTCGACCATCACCTATTTCAATGAAATTTTGTGTGAACATAACTTGATATCTTCTATGAACATTTCCCTAGTTTTACATCCATCGAGCGCGAAAACAATTTTAAATTTTAGCATTTTACATCTCTGCAAATATACATAATATTAACGCAATACTTTGTGCCTTATAACTACGTAACACGAAGTGTACGAATAAAAAGTTTAATTTTCCGAATGCTTTCAGTTGGTTTAATATTTGACTGTAAATATTACGAATTTCGTTATGACGCCGAAAATAGGACATTTTCAGTTCACATTTACAAAACAAGACCCTCTAGTAACTCTTTCCGATTTTCTTTATGTAAAAGAGCATGCTGTTATGTCTCTAAAGATGTAGACTTGAGTTTTAATCACGCACATATAATCCCTAAAAATAGGGAGGGAAGAATGTTACGATGCTCTATTACAACCTCACATCCATTCTTTCTTCCTTTGTCTTAATGAGATCCATTTTATGTAAGTTAAATCACAATAACATAAGGGTATAAATGCAAAATCTGAAGAGAAAAGTTTTTGAAGGTTCCGAAATTACGACCGAAAAATGAGTGCAACAGATCACTTCAGAATCCCTCATCCAAAACATGCTAAGATGGGAATCACTAAATTACTTACAAAATAGTTAACCGCCGTCATTGAAGCAGAACACCAGTAGTGGACTTGCAGATTATATCACACAAGAATTATAAGATATAGCACACAAAAAATGAATTACTCACGTTAAATCTTTAGTCGCCGAAGTCTTACGAAACGATCTGGCTTACACTAACCTTAGCTGCGCAATATAGATTTACCCCTCGCTCTGGAAAAAACTTTTTCCGCATTTTCTCTCGTATGTCCAAAGTCGTCCGTAAACACAGATGTGCTTTTTAAGCTCTTAAGTTCAAGTAATCCTTAGAAGAGTGTAAAGTGGTCCTCTTACGAAAGTCACGTTGGTAGGGCATGGCCTCTCTCCGAATAATGCAGTTTAGAAGAAATAAATAAACTAGAATAATAGGCAGATACGTGTAACACATGATTCACTAAATGATTCAATCCTAAGGACATGACACTCAACGTTAATCAGGAAATAACGAAAATTAAGTGACGCAATGTAAAATCAGCAATAGACGAGTATGCTAATGTGCAAGATGTTTTCATTTTTACTTTTATATAAAGAAAATCGGAAAGGGTTACGAGAGGATCTTGTTTTGTAAATGTGAACTGAAAATTTCCTATTTTCGGCGTCGCACAGTGGGCTAGAATCGAAAAAAGCTGGCCAAAAATACGAAAACGCTTTTTTTGAGTACGGACTATGAAACTTCGCATGATCAATCTTGAATAAATTCTACATACTACTATGGAGGTCATTTACGTTGAATCCTACGCATTAAAATTATACAGGGGGTCAAACTTGACCAAAATTTGCGAAAAATTCCGGACTTCGATTTTTCGCGAAAATCTTCAACTTCAAACCGCTGGTGAACCCAAACGAAGTTAATCATCGGATAAAAGATAATTCTATGTTATGAACATCTTCTTTCTCCTTCATAAAACGTAGAATTTATGACCACGCTCGTATATTTACATACTTTACGTAACAAAATGGCGGACCCTTATTTTAGAGCAAATTTTTACCTAAAGCGAGAAAAATAATAGAAAGTGACATCGAGTGTCACGGGATAATTTATACCACGATGTTCTGTAAAGCTTCCTGAAGAGGAATCTGAAATAAAACCTTGCGCATATTTGCGCCATCGATAGATAAACCAACTTTTCGAAAATGCTGCAAGGGCTTAATCCGCGCGGCGGAGCACCGTCCTCCGTGAGGTTCACTTGCTTTAAGAGGAACTACGGACCAAAACAATTTTATATAGTAAATTTTGGAGTTTACACCCTAGGATGAACTTTTCTTCTGCCTTTTGAGAATGAATTATGAGGTAAACAAAAATACGTTCACCTTCTCAAAGCAAGACTAATTTTATTAATATTCCATTGCTTTCATTCAGCCTCTAGATATGAGAATATTTTGAAATTTTACTTTCCAATAAATAATCTAAGGACTCGACTCTGGGTTTAGACTGATCTTTCCTTATCTCTGAACCTCAACTATATTAAATAAGCCTACATCTGGCGTTATTTGGTGACTGCCTCAGTACTCCGTATACAAAGGTTCCGCAAAGGGCTCGTTCTATGACACTCAGCTACGCTTAATCCGGATTAACGGCATCTTTCGCATTGCAATTTCGTGATGCCCAGTTAGAAGTATAGGAGTAGTTTCAGTTCTATTTGGACAGTGCAGAAGGACAGTGGTGTTTTGGGGCTCTTGCTGTAGCTTCTACCGTTCTTCGAAACACGAATTCTTCGAAAATTTGTTATCAGTATTCCTAGTTCCCCTAGATTCTGCAGACCGATTCGCTTTCAGTGATATCCATATCGGCACATTTGGAGCTTCGAAAGTATCGAGGATTATGAGTAAGGAAGTGAAGGGGCTACTTAGCATAGACTATGAAGAGGATTTGGCATATGGAAATGAAGATTCCTCTGAATAGAAATGTATTTAATGGAGAAGGTAGGATATAAAAGCATGTGGTTATGTTTTAAAAAATGGCTTAGTTCTATAGTTCTTAGTTTCAGTTAGCACCCTCCATGAAATCGTGTTTTTCTACTAAATATACTTATCTAAGATATCCACGGAGTGTAATAGTACTCAAAAACTACGAATAAAACTAATTTGGAAAAGTTTCGAGAGGGTCGTTCTTTGTAAATGTGAGCTGAATATACCCTATTTTCGGCGTCGTAACGAAAATTACAATATTTGCACTCAAGTTTTAAACTAACGGGCGACATTAAGAAAATGAAACTTTTTATTCAAACACCTTGTATACAGTAGTTATAAGGCACAAAGTTTCGTGTTTATTGTATGTTAATTTCAAAAGATATAAAATGCCAAACTTTAAATTTTTTTCGAGCCATAATTTTTTGGGCCGATTTTGCTTCAAATTTTCTTCTCAGATTTCGCTCATAAAAGATTTCTTATTATTTT
>KZ308274.1:18683-29427 GCA_000376725.2 Ladona fulva
TATACCATACGCAATTTCGAGTTCCTACATGCTAGACGCAGTTCGACGCTAAACGTTAAACCTAAGACGCTGGACGCGAGCCTATTGATGCTAGACGAGTGATCAAAACCGCGAGACGCTCCAAACTATATGCTAGAAGCCATACGCTATACGCGATACACGAAATGCTCAGCGGTAGACGGTAAAAGATAGACACGAAACGTTAGACGCAAGTCTGTAACTACGAGACGCTAGCCTAGAATCGCTAGGCAACATACGGTAGTCGCGACACGGTTTACGGGAGGCACTAGACGTAAAAAGGCAGTAAAGGCTAACCGGGTGTGACAAGAAGCGAACGCTATTTGCTACACGTGAGACGTTAAATGATTGACGTTAAACTCGACACGCATTACGTTACACAAAGTATTCTACACGCGACTCGCTTTGAACGAGTTGCGTGTAGGAGCTTGACTTAAGACGCTGGTGGCGAGACGCTAGAAGTGAGCCACTATATGAAAGAGTATACATGATAATTGATAAATGGCATACACTAAACGGTATTCCAGAGACGCTAGACACGAGACGCTAGTTGCGAGTTGAAGGACGGTCGACGCTAGATCATAAACTCGTCATGCTAAATGCGACACGATAAACGCATATCGGTGAATGAGACACTAGACGCGAATAACTACAAGTTATACGCTAAATTAAAGACGAGCAACTCTACGCACTAGTTGGTTGATACAATTCGCTAGACGCGATAAGCGGAAAGAGCAACGGTAAATGTAAGACACGAGACGCCAGACGCTTAACACGAGACGCTACGCGAGAGACTTAAAGCGCCAGGAGCTAGTCGCTACATGTTATACGTAAGACCCCAGACGTGAGATTCTAGGTTCTAGGTGAAAATTCACGACACTAAACACGGCATGCTAGATGCAACGCGCTACATCGTAGACGCTAGATGTAAGGTGAGTAGACTACACGATATATACTAGCTGTGAATGCTAGATGCTAGGTGATATACGCTAAACACGAGACGCTATATAAGGTACATTTGACATTGGTCGATTGAGGCAATAGGCTAGACGCATCGCACATGATGCAGAATGCTAGGTGCTAGACTGTAATTGGAATATGCAGGACGCTAGATGATAGTAGCTGTATGCTAAATGCGAGAAGATAGTTCATGAAATTCAATTTAGAAACAAAGTAAATATAGGATTCTAATGGTAAATATAAAATGTAAATATCTTTGTAAAAATACCTCACTAACAAAACAATCTGCAATATTAATTTTTTTAGTGATATATTAAATCTTTTNAGAAAAGTTCCTCTTCATCCCACAAATGTTCAACTCTTCTGTATGGAAATGAATTTTGCAGTACTTGTTAAGTAAGTAAATATCATTCTTACAGAAGTTATTTTCCTTCTCTTGAAATAACTCTTGTTGTAGAAGATTTTTCTTAAATTCAGATTCGCTGGTGAATTTACCGATTTAGGTTACTGTTGCTGTTAGATCCAATAATCTAGGCCTCACCTACACATATAGTATAGTAATAGAGCATTAACTCTCTTAAAAATCAAAAGTGTGTTTCTACCAATAATTGAACATACATCCCTCACACATTCACAATCTTAGCAACCTGTCATTAGGCATTCTGCAAAGATGTATATTAGGAAGCAATCATGAATGAGAAGTGATAATGTCTCATTTAATAAATGAATTGAAATAATGTTAAATCAAACAGGGATTTATGAATATGGAATTCTTCTAACTTTCAGCTTATGTTCATAGGGGAAAATGAGAATAAGGAAGGCCATAATTGAAGGTTCTTTAACACTATCATTACAGGATTTCTCCTACAGACTACTGCATGACAATGAGAAAGGCATATGAATAACTTGTGATCCCATACCTAAAGCATATCCTAATTTAAGTAGAGCTTAGTGCAAATTATTTCTCAAAAAATATCATTACTTCTATTCTTTAAAGTTAGATAAGACCCAGATCTTAACAGCATTATCTTGCAAACAACACCCTAGGGAAACTTGGTATGGTTATTTGAAATCATTACATTTCTAACAGATAACAAAATAAAGATGGAAGCTTTCAAAAAGGGATTGCTCACTAAATGACTGACATAATGTTCATCCTAATGTGGAAAGTCCACATCATGCCAGTATTTATTCATATTTTCTTTTTTTCTAATTCAATTATTAGTTTCAGGAAAAGGACAAATTTGACTTCAAACTAAGCATCTCCTACCAGATGCAAAGAAAGAGGGTACCATCATCAATATGAACACAATCAAAATTCTACCACTACAAATTAAAAGTAAATAACACTACACATAAGTAATATGCACAAAGGAGGCTTATCAATAGGGTATATAACAAAGTTACTAGAGAAGACAATGTATAAAATCAAATACAGAAATGCATAATTTATCCACTTCTATCTAGAAACTAGGAAATCAATGCAGTAAGAATAAAATGATGTAGGTATGCAAGGGTAAAAATAAATTAAAACAAAGAAATATTGAAATAAAGTCTAATAACCAAAACAATCTGAAACTGAGACATTAAGCATTCCTTGCTGCTATTCTATCTTTAAAAAAAACTATGCTGCATGCGGCAGGGGATGTAAAAATGTTACTAGCATTTTAATTTAGGTGGAAAAATCATCCTGATTGGTTATAGAACATTGGTATCATGATGTGAGGTTTTTAGGATTCTAAATTTATCAGTGTCTGCAAGATTTTTTCAAATACAAATTCAAATGAAGCATTCCCTACCACATGCAATACAATGTCTATCACTTAAAGGAAGAACAGATATTGGGCATATGATTTAGCGTTAAGTGTATTATATTTTTTGTTACAACCTTATGCACTTTATGTAAAACTATGTAGTTAGTATTTTAGAAGATTTTGAGGAATGAAAAAATTTTAACAGAATAAACCTTATCATATCGTATAAAGTAAATGTTTAGTAATTGCTTAACCTACCGCTTGTAGTGGCTTTCCTTTGATGTCCTTCCTTGTAGCTATGTTCTGCAATACCTGTATGGGGATAAGAAAAATATATGGTTATTGCTGAGCAGTTACTATAACAGGGGTTACATTTTGCAGATATATTTCACTATTTTAAACTTACATTACATAAGATTCTCAGCAGATGTAAATCCAGGTTATTGCAAAAATAAGAACATGAAATTTGTCTGCTTTGTCATCCTCATAGAATTTGTTAGCATTCTACATGAAACTTGATGTAAACTGTCATAAATTTTGGTTAGATATTTTTTTACTTAAGTTAGGGTCTATTATGATGCAAAATTCAGATTATCTTATAGTAAACAGCCAAGTCAAGCATGACAGAATTTAATGTAACTTACTTTAAAAATACATTTGGTCATATTATAACAAGAGATGGCAATTTAAAGTCTACAGCAATTTAATGTGTTTGTGACCGGTAGATGTCCATATGATGCTGGATAGATTCTGAGTGAATTAAATCATAATTAAACGCATGAATGAATATTATATCAATGTTAACTATGATATCGATATTAACAAACCTAACATATTTTTACCTTTCAACCATAAAATTAGCTTTTAAAATGCTTTCATGTTCTAACCATCGATTCTGCGATTAAATTCAAAGCGTATTCTTGTAAGATAACAATAATGACAATAATGGATGAATGATGGAATTGAAAAATACATTGGTCAAGGTTGATGAAACTCAATGTAAAAGGACTATTATGACGGAAAATATGACTTACTCATGCCCCATTTTTATAAATACTAATCAGGATAGAATTTAAAGGAAAGAAAATTAGCAGAATTCTTAAGAATTACTTGAGAGATTTCATTGAAAATTATAGTTTGTGAAAATCAAACAAATACACAAATTCATTTTTTTCAGGTTGAAATTTAGTTCGTCTCTACAAAATCTCCCTTAATTTCCTATATATAGCTATAATCCAACATAAAAACTGTCCTTTATATTAATGGATTAAGAAACACTCCTACAATGCCGTATATAAGTAAACGTATTTCCCTGCAACGACACAGAATCGTTTGTACATCGTAATTTGCATATACCGGAATCATTATCATTATTATAAGTTGTCTCCTCTATGTAAAATCTCTCATTAGTTTCTATTATTAATTCTTAACTCACTTATAATCCCAGTTCATTTTTACGGGACAATGCATTGAGTTCGAATTTAACAACCTCTGTAGTCGTCAAGGAGATTAGTAGCATGTTACAGCAAAATCTAACAAGTTTATCATTTATTTTATAAAGATTTTTGCATTTTAGAATCTTTAGTATGTATCTATCACGACTAAAATCAGAATCTATAATCAATTTCCTTTCTATTGACCCTCGTCTCGATTTAGTAGGGTAAAACTTCTAATTTAATCTTCCTGAAGAAACAAAAAAGTCTGAAAACACGAAAGCAAACTTTACATGATTTTATATGGAAAAGTATTATTGGACCCTAACCTCGAACCCGAGTTCTCAGAGATGACAATATTTTTCGTGGGGTACTGATTAAGTCTTCCTTCACCAGAAGAGTATTTTACACAGGTAGTGTAAGATAGAAATAAAAGAACAGGTTACCTAACTTGAAAAGTCGGGCAATTGGTGTCCGATACAACGTGATAGAATGAGTGATTATTTTATGACGCGAAATATGAAGTGGCGGAAGGGGGCTCTCTCCATGACTACAAGTAATAAAAATATCTTATAATATTATAATTAAGATACGGAACATTAGTATTTCTTTATCGAAACACAATATCTATGAAAATTAATAAAAAGTAGACGTAGACAAAGTGCTGCACCATGTACGAGAACAACTTGCGAAGGTAGAAGGGGCGGTTAAGTGACAGAACTGGCAAGTAATTAACTCTGAATAAGGTAATAATTGTCCGAATTCACGAAGAATACTCGGTTAGATGCAGCAGGGAACCCGAATCATTCGTAGTTGTTACATGATGGATAATCAACATCTGTGGCCATGAGCATCACCAAGGGAAATAACCTCGCTTTTGCGGGATTTCGTTAAATAGGTGACTACTATGAAAGAGTTTTGCAGTATCTGCTACCAATTTAACCCCATGTTTACGGAAATATCGACCAATACCTAAATAGAATATCAATTGGCCTTGAGAAATTTCCTAACTATCCATGAAGACTATCCTTATCTGTTAAAGAAACATCTACTTGAAACTAAACAGAGTGTTTAGTTTCGAAAAATAAAGAAGAGTATTTTGAAGAAGGCATCAGAGTAATTACGTAAGAAACGAAAGGGAAAACACATCGACCCGAAGATGCCAGCGGTCACACCAGTGAAAGTGTTGTGGCGTTTGAAATCCTAAGTGGTATATAATCGAAATACATGGAGTCATTTTAATGTAACAAAAAAGAAACTGAGTAAGAGGCTATAGGATGTATTTCCAGATAATTTTTAGCACATAATCCATACGGGAAGCAAAAAAATTACTTTGCGTCCAATGTACGTCGTCCCAATTGTGTAAATGATACTAATCATATGAATGTTTACCCAGATAGTATTTATTGTATAGGTTTTCAAATTAATAATGCAAAATAAAACATCTACTTGTGTGGATAGCGTTCATTTATCGCTCGATAGCATCTTTTATATCTTTATACCTGAAAAATTATATTTCTACTGATGATGAATCAAATAGGTGCACGTTATCAACACATTATAACTTTTATCCCTCTCCCGTGTAAGTACGAAATAAGATCAAAGGTCGCTTAGGATTTACCTGAATGCTGGTGCTGAACGTTTTGAACGACTTAATGTATCACTAATTATCAAAACCCGGGATTAGGAATCACTTCAAGACAGAAAATCCAAAATCTGGCATAGAATTTTGAATATTTTAAAGGAGTGATTTAAATGATAAAATACGGGACGTTGTTGCCACGGTCTCGGCGAACGCAATTTTCGAAGCAAGAGGTAAAAGAGATATCGCGAGAATATGGCGAGAACGGATAAATATTATTAGTCTCTTTTTAAGACATTGTAACGAGCGCAAATGTAGCAGCTAAACCGAACCCGGGAGTTGAGTGTTTCACGCCCCAATGTCATAAAATATATATGGGTTCCCGACGAATTAATGGAATTCCAAATATTAAACAATATGGCAGCGGATGTAAACGAAATTGAGGGGAATATTTCCTAGTTAAACTTCGATTCAGCGGCCATACACTTCCATTGTGGATAGGTTGGCGATCACGGGTTGTAACATTCTAGAGTAATAATTCATCCTTGGTTCAATCAAGATCTAAGAAATTATTCCGGAAAAAACAATCATTTTAATGTCTCGGAGGAAAAGCAAGGATTGTACAAATAATCACTCAACTAACCTAGGATGGGTCTCCGCAAAGTCCTCATCTGCAATGTCCCTCCTGTCATGTCCAGCACTTTCACTATCAAAAGCGAGAAACCCACAGGTTCCTAAACAACCGAAACGGCAGTGAATTAACTCTGGAAAGTCTGGAAAACAAGATTTAATAATTTTATCAGTGATATATACACAAGAGTTCGGTCACGCACGAGAGCGAGCGGTTGCGAGAAATACAAACAGTAATTTCCGTTACCCGTACCGTTTACAATATCTATTAAAAATCCCAGAAATATGACATGATTTTTTGAATCAATTAAACTACTCTCAATCAGTATGAAAAACAACAATGGGATGAATATAATTCAATACATGAACGATTCTACAACCTATTCTATCAATTCAAATTCACACACCCTGTCATACGGCACTAGAGACTCGCGGCTTATAAATCTAAATCTATTTGCAATCAGGGCTTAGACACAATATTTTCCGAAAAGGGTTTCACTCCGACTTAAAGAATTTACCAAATATCGTTTCCGCCCCTTCCGCGACATCGAAACCCTTCGAATTTTTTTTTTTAATCCGCGTCGACTATTTCGAACGATAACCTTCTGAAAGTATGTTTATTTCGTACAAAATACAAGAACTTCTCTAATTTATGCTAACATTCAAATGAAACATACTATCAGTAAGTAACGAGTTGCAGCTCCATACTATTACTGACGAGGCAGTTCCAACTAGATAATTTCAAAGTATCGGTTCGCGAACGTTTCACTGGCAAGAATAACGGTTTTTCGGTTTACCTCGGCTTCGAACTTAAATAACATTAAAAAATCGATCTATACTTAGATGTTTAATGAAAAAAGAACGGTATGGCATCAAGGTTAGCAAACAGGAAACTTATTTGGAATATCGCTGTCTTACTGACAGTAACTTCACCCGCCATCGGAAATATCGTCTTAAATATCTTGCGGGTTAATTCAAGTTAACATATTTACCAATAAAGTATGTTATCATTAACGTTTTACGATTCTTAGCATATCATTCGTCAATTCAAGCAAGAATAATGCAAGATTAATAATACTCCGCGAATGAACAACAAATCTGCGTAACTGACATAATAATGGTTTAGTGATGATAATATTAGAATGTAATATCTACTTACCAAGGGAGTGAGATCCTCCTTGTGGAAAACAGATATCTTGACGGCAGAAAACAGTTTCTTCTTTTCTAAATTAGCGTAAATTCAACAGGCAAGCGATGAAAATATATGACGATTGCGTTAACCTTAAAATTCTGTCCGACTTTACCGGGTTTCTAATCCGTAGCGATTTAAAAATTCAAACTTTAACGGTTTTTCGAAGAAAATATGTACTAGCACGTCCACTCCCGATGAATCTTTTAACCAATCTGAGGGCGCATACCGTTCGTTAACAAAACCAAACGTTGTGCGCACTGGGAATGCGCAATGGTGCCTGCTGTTTAATTTTCCCTCCACCCCCCTTTCCTAATTATTAACGTAATTATTAAACGATTTTATATTAACATTTAATTTACCAGAAATATATTTTAATTTAAATTTGAGACATATTTAAAAGTAATAATGATTAAGATGGCATTGATTTCTCTCCGTGTATAATTCGTGATATTGTAGACGTTAGCTATAACTCACATTTCAACAATGGTTTGCGAAATATAAAAATGTAATAATTATATATTTGGAATACAATATAAGGAGCAGGAAAACATTATTATATGTGTCATATTGAGGTAAATTTCTAATCTTAGTGACCCTTGAGCATAAAAAGTTGACTTTTGATTTGCGCATTTAAATATAACGTTCTAATGTTGGCAACATTTCCGAAGATTTAAATTTGATTAATTAATAACCAAAATAACGAAGATTGTATGTAACATATTGAAATTGATAACGTCTTACATATTTAATGTTAAACGTAAATGAATTGTCAAATTGTAAATCAAGACTTTATAATGGAAGATTTATTTTACATCAAATCTTTAGAAACAATTGTCCTAAACATCTAAATTTGGCAACAGATTTGAAGCGTAGAGTAGGCAATGTTTATATGCTCATTTTTTATGAGCATATAAACATTGCCTACTCTACGTTTTGTACTCTACCGTTATGTATTATAATCATGATAATGATGCAATAGCGAAATGCCCTACTCGAAGAAAACATTATCTGTCCTTTTAACTTAAATTACGGAAGGTGAATGAAACGGTAATAATGCAATGAGATAAAGCCTAAAAGGTCAAGAATGATGGATACAGGAGAGTCACCAATCATTTATATGTTAACTCATTTGCCCTGGAATTAAATGTCTTTCTATCATGCCCATTGCTTCTCATAAAGCTGCTTACACGAAACACGAGTTTTTCAACTTATTTTTTAAGTACCATTGGAATGAAACTACTCTTGAGGGCAACGTGGGTTTCCCATGTTTATTCGTTGAGTGGACTCAGGATATCACGTACAAATAGATTTATTCTATCTACTTCCCCTTATATTTTTATAATACATACGTAAATTGTCACATAAGCGTATTCCTTTCTTAATTGCCTCCAACACAAAATGTACGTCTTAGAGCACTTCTTCGTCTCCTTTGCTACTCTCGTAGGTGTAGAACATGACGGAGGGAGAGAAATTTACTTTTTTTCAACACACTTTTTAAATATATTACTGAATGTAAAACAGCACTGAACAAACCGAAAAACAGCACTGAATGTAATGCTGAAAAATTCCATTCCACTTGTCGTAGCTTTCCACATTCACAAGAAACATAAATGGGAGTTGACCACATGCCATTAAAAGGCCATTACGGGCGGGAAACTGAGAACTACGGAAGTCACGGGTTGAGGAAAATAGGTTTCGTTATTCAGAAATTTGTATACCAGAATTCATTGCTTTGGAAATTGGCGGTAAAGTGAAGAATTAGTCTCGTGAATATCGTATCATACGCCTTGAGGTGTGAACTTGACTTGTAAAGTGCTTATTTCAGAAGCAAAAAGTTGGTTAGTGTTTTTCTTTGAAATAAGTATGGAATTGCTTGTTTCTGGCGTGTGATACGTATGATTGTCAGTGAAAATCCACGTGAAAAAGAAGTTCACCTACACCAGACACTCTCTTACCACAAATTGTCTCTTTCAAAAAGTATGAAACTTTCATCAGTGAAAGCCACGGATTATCATTTCAATAGCTTTCTGAGTCCTGGAGTACCATTAAAGGTATAGCAGATACTTATTGTCTGTCTACGAAATTTCACATACTAAACTCAAGAGTTCCTAAGCTACATGGATTCCTCCAACGGTAGAATGATTTCGCAATTGTGACATGAAGGTAAGTAGGATTCCTGTAATTGAAGTTCTTTGCAAGTCAAAATTAAACTTTGAAATTTTTATTACAATGCTACTACTACTACTACTACTACTACTACTAGGGTATATCAAGCGGTGTTTAACAGTAGAGGAAAAGGAATATTGATCTCATAATTCTCCTGGTCCACATGTTCACTTGCATTTCATCTTACTTGAATATTCATTATTTATTACGTTTTTCTTTTATTACTTAGGTCTGTCTGTAAAGTCCGAAGGTTGGCATGATCATCAATGTTACCATTGGCTTCCAAAGATTTAGACGGTGATTAAGGCTAACTAGGTAAGAAATGAAGTGAGGTACTTTCTTCACAGAGAAACGCCTTAAGTGTAAAACGTAATTGTAATTGCAGAACAATCACCCTATAATTAACACTTTTCATTGCATAAAAAATGGACTATAATGCATCAATCATTTCTCATTAGTTCTTCATTACTGACGGCCATGTGCAGGACTAAGTCAAACTTGATAGAATAATTATACTTTACAGTTTTTCACAAAACAAATATTCCATTGATCGAGATATGATTTGAGGATCATAATTTTCCAACATACTATTTGCATTATAATCTAGTAAGGCTACTTTTCACAGTATTTTCATTAATTAAAGCTTTTATGATACCATGTTTACATCCGCGAGTTTTTCTTTTGAAATCTTCCTTTCAATTATTTCTCAGTCTTGCTCATAGCTAGGATAGAATTTACACTACTGATGTGATACAAAATGATGTTCAATTCATTTTGGCCACTTCTTTTTAAATGCTACGGAAGGTTTTTTCACGGAGGCATTGTTCTGCATGTACGTTTCCTTTATCTGAGATAGCATTCTTACTAAGTAAAAACTCATTCCACTCTTGCATGCAATAATCAATACAACATGGGTCACAAAATCCGAAAACCACCAAAAACGGGATAGTCAAGCCTTACGCGCGTTTCGCACTCCTTGAGTGCATCTTCAGAGGCGAGAAAAGTGACT
>KZ308274.1:37789-80912 GCA_000376725.2 Ladona fulva
TAGCGCAGTTATTCACTAATTGCCTTAGACAAGGGAGAATTCCGAAGGAATGGAACCATGCTAAGATTGTCCTTTTGCACAAGAAAGGAAGCAAGGAAGATTTGAAGAACTGCTGCCCCATCAGGCTCCTTCCTGTTATTTACAAAACATTCATGAGAATAATAGCTGCATGTCTGAAGATGTCCCTGGTAGCTGCCCAGCCCAGAGAAAAGGCTGGATTTCGCAAGGGATTCAGCACTATGGACCACATCCACACGCTGCAAGAAATTATCAGCAAAATGAACGAATACGAGATGCCACTAGTACTCTGCTTCGTGGATTATGCCCAGGCCTTTGACTCGGTAAGTACCTCCTCCACACTGGAGGCACTGGGGAAACAAGGGATAGATACAAAGTACATCCAACTTCTACGCAGCATCTACAAGGACGCCACAGCCTCTGTAATGCTGCATGAAGAAACAGAGGAATTCCGGATTGAGAAGGGAGTGAGACAAGGCGACTGCCTTTCACCAATTCTTTTTACAGCCGTTCTGGAAGAAGTCTTTAAAACCTTAGACTGGGAGGAAAGAGGCCTACGGATCAATGGAGAGCACATCAGTCATTTGCGTTTCGCAGATGATATAGTACTCTTCGCAACCAACGGTGAAGATCTAGCATCAAGACTTCAAGAACTGAACGCGGCTGGGCAGAAAATAGGACTCAGGATAAACTTATCGAAAACTAAGGTAATGTATAATTCTTTTGCAGCACAAGTACCAATCCTACTACAAGAGGTACCCCTTGATGTTTGTTCAGAGTACACTTACCTGGGACAACTGGTTACGACAGGAGAGAAAAACAGGATTAATGAAGTGAATCGAAGAATGAAACTAGGCTGGAGTGCCTTCGGAAGAAACGCCCATATTCTGAAGTCGAAAATGCCAATGGTCTTGAAGAGAAAGGTCTTCAACCAATGCATTCTACCAGTTTTGACATATGGAAGTGAAACATGGGTGTTAAACGCAGCAATAACCCAGCGACTTCAGACTACACAAAGAAGTATGGAACGATGTATGCTTGGAATCACAAGAAGAGACAGGAAACGCAACACCTGGGTTAGGAAGATAACAGGAGTGACAGACATCATAGATAAGGTAAGATCACTGAAATGGATGTGGGCAGGCCATGTTGCAAGGAGAAACGACAACCGATGGACATCAGCAGTTCTGAACTGGATACCAAGAGACGTGAAGAGACCAAGAAGAAGACCAAGGGACCGACGGAACAGAGACATCATTCAGTATTTAGGGGTAACATGGCAATGAGAGGCTCAGAATAGAGAGAATTGGAAAGCGCTTGGAGAGGCCTACATCCTATGTCGGCTTGAAAATGGCTGATGAAGATGATATATATATATATATATGTATATATAGTAAGGATATTTCCCTATCTGTCCCACGTGGGGCGCCAATTGTAAGGATATTTCCCTACAACGCCACTTGCATTATAAGAAATTTCAGCTAATTCGATTACCTTGAGTGCCCCACGTTGGGCGCCAATTGTAAGAATATTTTCCTACAAATAGTATAATTTCACTTAACAGGTCCTTGATAGTATTTTTATTGCAAGTGATTGACTATACACATTCTGTACACACAGACAAATAAGATGAAAAAGAATGTGAGAAACTTAATGTGGAACGTATTTACAGCATTCTACTCCTGTCTTGACTAACTAGTCGATTTCCATCTTAAATGGAAACACTCAGAACCTTGGTTCCACAACTGCCTTGAATGGTCCTGAGCCCTGAATAAATCCTGCAACTCCGTCGGTCGATGGGGCTTCCTTCCAAATCGGGATAGCAGATCGCCTCTCTTCTGGCGTCTGCTTGGTCTGCTCAGCAGGTTGGTTGTCGGACAGGGGCTGTGGAGGGAAAAGGCCGTCTCTTTTTTTTCAACTTCCTTCTATTTTGACCCTCCAGCTATTTGCCTCTCTGGTGCCTGACTTCTCTTCTCCACCTCTGCCAACCGTGTCCTTTTCCAGACTCTCTCTTCTCCACCTTTCCCGACCGTGTCTCTCTCTAGACTCCTCTCCAGACGGTGTCCTTTTCCAGACTCCTCTCTGGACCGTGCCTTTTTCCAGACTGCCCTCTCCTTTGCACCTTAGGTTGCGAGGAAAGGTTTTCTATTCCCCCTAGCAACATCCTTCCAGAACCACAATTACGAACATTACACTTGTGCGATGCGCGTTTCGGCACACACTTAAATGCTTCTCACAGATTCACTGTCATAACTTAAAGTCAACTGCACACCAATGGTTTGTTTTCAGTATTTCTTCGTCGGTAAGATAATTAAATTTTGCTTATTAGTGGAGATAACTTAGTGATCTATCAATTGGAGCACATAACATCAGTATAATTATAGATTATTTAACCAAACCTACGAAAGGTTTGGTTCTTTATGCATTCCGTGAGCTAACATCTGCTCACCCTCAGAATAGAACAGCTGAACAAATACATTTTGGCATTTGCCAAAGCAATACAAAGAGTTTACACTGAAATAATAACATTTGCAATATGTACATTTTGTCAAACATAATTTTTCTTAGTAGGATAATTTGTGCAATAAAACAAAAAAATACTGATGCAACTTCCATACATTCGAAACACCATAAAATGAAAGAACCCTTTGGAAATTAAAGTAAGTACAGACACATGTAGTGTCACAACAAAAAATACCGCTACAACATATAAGTCATATTCCATTGTGTTAATCTACTGAACAGTATGCAGGAATAACAGGTCAAGAATATACACATTTTAATTATTCCAAATTACTTTGTTTTTTATTCCTGGCTTTAACCAATGAAAGTTGAGCTATTTTCTTTAGATATGTTAGGCCATTCTCTGGAAATTAAGTGAAGGTGTCCTCCCCCATCTGGGCCTTGAGGGCTGCATCTTTGAAGAAAGACCAGTGGAATGTTGATGCTTGGAGGACACAGTGGTTTCAGTTGCCAATGTGATTCTCGAATTGCTTTGGTAAATGGTCCAGCTTGGAAACAGTTTGATTTCTTTGAATTATTTGTCCAAATTATTCTAAATGTTTTCTATTATTTATTAATGAAGCCTGAGTTATCGCTCGGAGATATATAATGCTACTCTTTGACCATGAGATGAAGGTTAAGGTTTTAGTCATCCTCCTATCCTCAGACTCCAGACATCCTTAAGATAATACCACAGGAGTATTTGGCCATGGAGGATGCTGTGTCAACAGCTCTGTATTAAGGGTGAGTCCAGGAATTCTTTGCAGACATAGTCAAAGAGACAGGTGTAGTTCTCTTCTCAATCTTCTATTTTATAATTATAGACTTTTTATCTATGTCAACAATTTTCTCATGAATGATCTGATATCCCATAATAAGTTTGTGTATATACTGTTTGAATTTCCAAAAAGCTAATGACAATTATGGAATGCTAACATTCTACACGTCTGTTTCTGTGCATGCTGAGTCCAGATTAGTGCTCTCCAATGCAGTTGTGCAATCTGAAGTCATCAAACAACTATCTGATCACAATGGCTATCAATATACTCAGGACAGAAGCTGACATCGAGGAGATAACTGAAAGAATGGTATGTTTCCTTCTTTTCAATCTATGAAAGGATTTTCTCTTTAAATATTTGATGAGGCTTTTAAATTCCTTTGTCCAAGGATTCATTCTTTCTCTCAGTAAGACTATGAGTAAATTATTTATCTCCATTTCTTCGTCTACAGCACACTGGAAGAAATACCTGATTGTCTAACATATGAAAAGACTGCACCTGGAATGAAAAAATTCTGAAGAAGAGCACAATAAGGGAGCCTCCCCTTGAACTCTGTTAAGAAGCATAGTGATGAGTTCTATGTGTGAAGGCTTGTGACTGTGTTCTGAAGACCAATATCTGCTGAAGATAGCTAGGAAGAAAATTCTACACAACAGACTTTTACTTTTCCAATTCTACACAACAGCTGAAGGACTTTTGTGTCTTCTTTTTCTTAACTTCACTAAATTGTTGCACTATATTTTGCTGGGATGTAAAGATATTGTAGCATACATTTAACATGGATTCAGGCAGTGTGATGTAGCTCTGTAATTTATTTTTCCATGATTTGTTTTCTTTCCAGAAGCTTCAATGAAATTTTTTTTGCATCATTCATTCACCCTTCATTAATATGAGCAATACACAGCTTAAGTTCACTCAATATTTATTTGTGTATATGGGAAGAAGTTTTATATTATAAATTAAATGAGATATTCGAATGCTGTATGATATGAACTTTACATTAATTAATTTATTTTCTATATCGTGAGCAAGTAACTATGTAAAAAGTAATAGAAATGTGGCTTCAATTGTTTACTATGCTTCTGGCTTATTTTATCATTCTTGTAAAGTTATAAACTGTGATTCATTTTATGATTTCACTACTTTCATAAGTGTCAGAATTTTGTTATCCTTTGTAAGTATACTTTTACAGCAATAATGCATGAAAATTTCTAGTTGGTACATCGTAATGTTAAATTTATCATGATTCATTGCTACAGTTAAAAAAACTGTGCAAAGGCAATTATAGTCAAATGTATTTTTTTTGTATCATATCTCTAGCAGCTGTACATAGAGATTTAAGTTTATAAGCAGTTTCCCCTACCAGGTTAATGTAAATATCATGCAGAATGTCAATTCCCTTCAATGACACAGAAAACGTTAGAAGAAAGTTTACTGTTGTAAGCAAATGGTGATTCCCATTATGTAATTACTCAATGACTTTCATCTTGTTATACAATGAAATATGCTTTATTTATAGGCACTTTACTTATGCTATGCTATCCCTTACTTATGGCCAGTAATTTTCTCAGGGATAGCTATACATGTCTGCTAGCATGGATTGATGGCTTTTTCAATATTCTATTCAGTTTGTATTTGATATCTACTTTGCTGTTCCTTTTTTGTGATTGTAATTAATCTAAAAACTAATATTTAATACTTAATGAAAATATTGTTACAAGAAGGGCTCCTGGACTGCCAAGTCGGTAGCTCTTTCACCTCAGTAAATTGGTCCAGTGTTCAATTCCTTGTGGGGGCCAATTTTCTTCGATATGAGCTTAGCTGTAGAGAGGAAACTCTTTTTACAATACTGCTACTACTATTACTTTCAGTAATCATATATCAGGCCTTTAAGGAAATGCAAAGCGTACTTTAAAGTAGACAACATCTAATTTATACAGATGAGAGATTCGTTATATCTACATATTGTTTTGACAATTTGCATGTATAAGCGTTACAATGTAGCATATTCATAAATCGAGCTGTTTTGGGATAAATCACCAGACCAAACCAAATAAGCAAATTGCAAAAGATAAAGCCTGCCTGCACATATATTGAAAATGCTTGATCATTTGGAAGGAAGGAAAGAAATAAGTTAGTAGTAATTATACAACATTTATGTCGTGTACTTTATATCAAAAAGATATCCTACCTCTTTAAGGTTGCACAGTTACGAAACTTGCGATTTTTCACACATCCTCCTCTCAAACAGGCTGTGGCTTGTGAGTGGTGCTATTTTAACACACATTACTATCCTATTTAGAAAGTTGCAAAGTTAGCTTCTTTAATAATGCGCCGAGGAAAACGACCAAAGCAGTTTATAATCGGACTAAACCGATTGAACTCCGCAGAGGCGAACCTACAAGTTTCATGCATAAGAAACTTGTAGGTTCGCCCTGAAACATTACTTGATATAATTATTTTCACGATAAATAAATGGACGATGGAATGTTGTAGTTGTTTTGAAGGTAAATATTGCGTAGAGGTCCACCATCCTTTATTTTTTTTTCACTCACTTAAAATGCTCCCGTTCCTAAAAATGCCGATTTTTCGCTATTTTTCCCGACAAACCTGTGTTTACCAACTCAGATGTGACCGAAAATCCGCCCCAGAAGGTACTTAAAAGGGCAATATGCAGCCTTAGTACCGTCCCAAGCTAGCACCCGTTTCACTCCGCGCGCCCGTAAGATTGTCAGAATATGGAAATATGGTTTTTTTAGATGTGAAATTAGTTAGTATCGCCCTATCGGTAGCACGGAGAAGCTCCAAAATGGCGAAAAAACGTCGAAAAAGTCGTAAAAACGGTCATTTTCGTAGGCAAATATCTCAAAAAGTATTGCTTTCAGGTTTATGGAATTTCATTTCTTACATGCACATTCCTTGCTCTAAATAACGGTGTATGAATCAGAAACGTGCGATCATTGGTGTACGAGCTATGATTTTTTTCCCTGGTGAACCTCTTCGCAATATTTACCCACTGTCATATACGACTTATTCTCATTGTTTTGGTTTTTAGTGTTTTCTTACTGTTTTTGTTGTAATATTTTACGCTCTGACATTTCTCCTATATTAATCTGTATAACTTAAAATAATCCAATATTTAATTTCAGATACATACTTCTAAATGTTTTTTACTCTTGTAAATCATACTGATTAGTCTGATTTTTGACATACCTTTCTGCATGTGTTATAGTGTTTTTCTCAAGAATACTGTTAAGACTGCTCTAAGAGGTTTATCCTTCTAAGCAAGTCATGCTCGCAGTTTGTAATTGTTTTATATCTAAGAGACCTGTTACATCTATGGATACTTTTATCTCCTCTGCCTTATAATTGATTTAAAGGATCAGTTAAGAATTTTCAATGTTGTGTAGTAGTATAGCATACATATAGCATAGTATATCGTCCATAGGCAAAGTATAATTAGCATGGATTCATCTAAATAATAATGCATATAACCTTGCGCTTTACTTACAGAAATATCAGGCATACAGTACATTTTTCATTACATAATACAATATTATGGAATATATCACAGAAAAGGATGCAACATTCTAACACAATACTTATACAATATAACACAAAATTTCACACAGTTTATAAATCTTTATTACGAAGTGAATGCATTTTCCTGGATATACAGCATTGAGTAGAGCCCACCACAAAATGTCCTCTTTGGGAATGTTTCTCTCCGAAGTATACAGTTTCAAAAATTTTACATTTACAGGGTCTATGATGTGAGAGGCCTTTCTCAATATTTCAATTTTATTTAGTTTTGAACTATACACTAAAAGCAAGATTCTGATAATGGAAAATGTTTGTAAGGCACGCTACTATTGACAAAAGTCAATTTTGCAGGTTGTTTCCTATTTCTGTAAGTATTCATTAGGTGGGGAAGTTCATTTTTCTCACATTTAGATGACTTAAAACTGTTAAAAAAAGCACACAATTAGGCAAAATTAGAAACTCGATTTTTTTCATGCAACAAAACCTACAAACGATGAAAACTGACCTTGGTCCAATCCCTATATTTTCACGATTCTAACAGTGAATGGTTCCTTAAAGTAGTCCCTGAGATCATTACTGGGACTTCAAAATTGTGAGGAAGTTTCAAATGATGGATTGGGGAAAATTTTTGGTTGGGCTAATAAGTGTGAATGGCCAATGCGACATTAATGATAGTTGATGAAAGTGTAGTATTATTTAACTGCCCATTCTGAACAAGTGAATAATAGTTGTGTAATAAGATGTATTGTATTTGTCTTCATCCCAATTGGAAAATGGAGGAAATTGAATTTCATAAGTACATTGTGTATGTAGGAATAATTGATTCTACAAAAAGATGATATTGACCTTAAACACCATTCCTGTAGATCATTGGTCATCAACTCATTCATTTTAATTTGTATTTATCTCTTGTCCAGCATTATATGGTAGTTATACTTAGATTTTAAAAATTTATATCTCAAGACAAATCTTTCAAAAAATCATGAGAAGTTTTTTGGCAAATACCATCACATGATATTGGGAACATCATGGGGTATTTTTAGTTTGAAGGTCTCTGGATAGCCATTTGTGCAATGCATTTGACTTCTGTAAAAGCATTTCCAGGTTTGATTCCTGGTGGGGCTGTTGAAGCACTTTCAATAATACTAATATCATAGATTAATCTTACTCTATGGTATCATCATTACTATATATCCTTGATTAGTAAGATTACTCTATGCTAATACTAATTAAGTTTGAAAAATTAGTTTCAGGTAGATTCATGAGCATTATACACAAAAAGTGTCAGGAGAGAAGTAATAAATCTGTTACAGCTAGTTAGGAAAACACAATTGAAGTATAAGGCTATACACTGCATAACCAATTTAGTTGACTTAGGAAATACTCATATAGAAGTATCTTCAATGTCAACAATGAATAAATTAATTTCCTATTGGAAAACTTTTGTTCATGGCTCCTGACTCAGGCTCTTATCCATGGTTTTCTATTAAGCACTTTAAGCTTTCTTTTTTTACCAAATATTACAAGTTAGGGTAGATATTCTGGCTTGGATTAAGGTTGGGTGTTTAAGTCAATCTCCTTTCCATTGAAGGTTTGAAGTATCGTTCTTTCTGTTGTTCCTATGATAGTGTATAGGTATGCATCTCTGAGGGTTTAGAGCAGTGTTTTCCAAACTTTTTCACACTACCCTGTGGATCCATACCACCGCTTCCAACCATCATATATGAAAATTAACATCTGTACAGCTCAAGCTTGATGGTAATGAAAAGGAAAATGAACACTGCAATGACTAAAATATTCACCAAATTACTATATGGCAATTTTCTGATGTTTTGTATTGATGTCGTAAATCCAGTAAAGAAGATGACAGACAATGGGATAACATTCTTTTTCCAGCATCAAGTGCCCCCTTAGATTAGACCAGCACCCCTAAAGGAGGTGGTATTGCCCTCTTTGGGAATCATTGATTTAGAGCAATCTTCTGTTTATCTACCCAGTTTTGTATGAGACACATGAGCCCGAACTTGTAGATTTGCCAGGTTTGGGTCTGTCGATCTACTAGTTAATGTGGTGTCATCTGCATATTAGAGTAGAGTAGTTTGGGAATGACTTGGTATGTCAGACGTTAATATATTGAATAGGGTTGGAGAAAGTATTGTTCCTTGTGGCACTTATGCTTTGATTGGTAGGGCCTGTTAAGGACCTGTTTTCCAGGAATGAAAAATATAATTTCTGTGAGATTGGTTGGTAGGCTAAACGATTTTGGTTTGAGATTACCAAGAAAGGAGGAAGTGTATTCAAATTCTCTCAGGTTACATACATTACTAGGAAGCAGAGCTTCCTTTAAGCTGCATGTCTGGGTAGCTATGCAATACTTATTCAATGCCACCAAACTGAATTATGGACTAATTATTCAAAACTTTAAAAGCCTTTAGCCTTAGTTTTCATAAATGCATTAATGATTTTGCATATTATGAATTACATAGTTGGATTAAATGGTTAATTATGTCATTTAAATGAAGTAATTCAGAAAAATTGATCAGAAATATAAAACTTTCTCAGCAATAATGGTGCAACTTCACAAACTAAGCGCCTGAAGCCATTTTCTTGCCGGCCAAATATGGAAATAATTAGAGGGAACTTGGCCAAGAAGAAGACTGAAACACAGACGAAACAGAATTCAGTATCAAACTATAATATTAAATATTATTTAGGAATAACATGGCAATGAGAAGCTCAAAATAGAGAAAATTGGGAAACAATCGGGGAGGTCTGCATCTGAGGTTAGATTGAAAATGGCTGATGGTGAAGATACTAGGAAGCAAAATTTCTTTTATTGCTAGTCTCCAAAGCATAACACCATAGCAGTGCACAGAGATACATGTTGATGCTATTTTAATTTTTATGATGTATACAAATGTAATAATTTACAGATAAAATAATACTGATTGTAGCTATCAGGAACTTGGAAGAAAAGGGAATATATACTTATAGAAATTTAATTATAATAAAAGTTTGGGTTATTACATGACATATTCATATCATAGCATAGCCATTTGTGATAATATTGCATAATTATAGTTATTTACAAAATGTCTTTTGTAAAGCTTTAGTTTAAGAAATTAAACACAGTAGAATGTTTGCATTAATACTCTTGGACTTAGCTGCAATAACATTCAAAGGAGCAAAATTGAAGTAAGTTATGGAATCAACTGTATGAGTTTGTATTTTTCAAAATGACTCATATAGTTTGAAAAGTGTCCACTTCTTTAGTTATCATATGTTGCCTTTTTATCTAACCTTTGTTTGAATAACAATTGTATTTAATATTTTAGTATAATAATTCTACTGATGGCAATACAAACTTCCAAATATTATAAAAAGTATGGAAGAGTACTCTAAAACTTAAAATACTGTAAAAGTTAATTTTTTGGACCTTTCCCTCAAAAATTCAGTTTTGGAGCCCTCTTTTTGACAATTTTTCATTTGTTGGCTAATATTTTTGATTCCCTAAAGGCATAACATTTTATTTGAGACTCAAAAAATCATTGAAAGTAGTTATCTTTTCTTTTTTAACGTGTGAAACGTTTGCCTCGAGTATACCTTAACTCTACCAGAGAAGGAAGCTGCTTTCTCATGCAAGATTCTACAAAGGTATTTTTTGAGAAAAATCTTCTAGACTGAGATTGAGTGATTCAAGCATTTTTGCAATTGACTAATTTTAATGTATGAGTAGATTCTGTTTCCATTGTTGCTGCAAGACAGACAAATCAGGTTAAAATGAAATGATAGGGATCCAAACTTTATCAATAAGAAAAAAACGATTGAACTATTTTTCATTAGACGAAGTATCTTACTCATGAAAATGAACCAAAATAATTTGTCGCTAGTTTCTTTGTTTTATAAATTTAATTTATATAAATTTTGTCCTTTTCTTTACTTGAAAGGCAGCTGCTGGGTAGTTTCGTCTGCCCAATGATCCCAACTCTTGATAAACTCGAACAGTCTCTTTCCAGGGTATCCTTTGAGGTGGAGTTGACCGAAAGCGAGCAATTTATAATAAGGCGATATTTCTCCGCGTTTTATACCTTCTCGAATCAGCAAATTGAATGCATCAATTTGGGACTGTGAAGGAAGGATGACGTCATATCTTCCAACAAAAGAGACAACCAATCCTCTGTGGACCTCGTCCACCACGACGTCCCAACCCCTTCCTTCGTAAACTCTGCCATCACCGGCAATGAGGAAGTTGGCATCTATGTCCAATCCATAAGGATTTCGAAGATGTGCCTCCTGCACTTTTCTAACGCTCTGTATGCACTCATCTGGTGCGTTGCACGGAGCTATGAACTCATCTCTTACGAGAACAAGCTCTACTGGGTGCGGCAACCTACTTTTGGCCCTTGGTTCCTTGGCTTTCCACTCTCCTCGGGAAACTATTGATAGTTTTGTCTCGATGTCTGCTGAAAATAAACAAAAACAAGTTCTTCAACATTAGCTGTCAGCTGCTACAGTAGGGAATAATACTCCAATGCTACTGTCTTTCTATTATTCAGGGACCTTCTGAATAGTGACCATAAAGGAAAGGTAGCAAATTAGAGGCAGTGGAAATGAAATATTTAAGCCACATAGGGAGATCCAGAAGAGAAGCCTTAGAAATGGAGCAATAAGGAAGGAAGGATAAGTTGTGTGAGAGAAAAGATCTAATCACATGCTATCTGGATTGAGACATAATTAAGGGTAAAATGGGAGGAGGAAGGTTGTTCAATTTATTATTCGCATTCATTGAGATGTTCACAAGATAGAGTTATAAATATATAATAAACTGGAATAGCTTCATTCATGGTTGCCAGTCATCTTAAGACAGTGATTAAAATAAATATCTCGTTATTCTTATTTTGAAGAATATTGTTTCCGTTTCCTTTTTTTAAGAAAGAATATATTATTCGGCTAAGTTTAAGAATCTGTTAACATTATCAAAAAGATAAGGAAATTGTGTAGAAGGATCATAAAATACTCAGGAAGCTAAATATGCCGATGAAAATTTTATTCGATATTGATCTTTAGAGATGCCTGTAGAACATTTAAAAATCATTCGATTTCAAGGTTGGAAAATGATTGACGCCAAAGCCGGGTTTACAAATTTCTACGAGGCGAAATTTTCTTGGCGAAAATGGTTGCCACCTCAAAAACGATATATTATTTTCAATTTAATATGCAATAATTTATTTTCGAAACTTATAAGCTCTCTACTACAATCTTTCTTGACAATCTCTTAAAGTTTGTAAATATACCCCACCCCCCGGCTGCCGCACCCTAGGCCATAACCTAGGAAAAGGTTTCGGTAAATGAAAAATACGTCGTTCCATAAAATTTCCTCTTGAATATATGGTTCCATACAAACATTTTCGCGAGAGGAATTCTTACTGTAAATTGTAGAATGTGATATTTAGTAAATTTTTCATTCGAGCATCACGAAAAATACAATATCACCGTCCACTGCTTTCATTTCTTGCGGGAAGACATCCTCATGCCTTTTGATTGGTGCTTGGTAACAGAAAGTTCTCTCATCTTGTTATGGTTTGCCTCCTCTTTGCAGTGGAATCGCTTCTGTAAATGCGATGCGGGTATCACGCTGAGAGTCTCTTCATCTCAGTTTTGCCAAAGGAACAGAGTTTGGACATCCCTGGGGAAGGCCTTTTGATGTTTCTGGGAATATATACTGCCCGCAGATTGCTTCAATTTCAACATCATTCAACGCATTAAGGGTGTCCGATATGAGTTTTGCTAAGATTGACTGCGATATTAATCGCTTGGTTGCGATCGACTTCCAATTACAAATTCTCACAGGATGAAAGAGTGCTTATTAAAGCATTTCTTTGTGCAGTTTATACTACTCGCCAACTGTCGTATAGACACACACATGCTCATCGATCGAATATCCCCGATAAACTATGGATAAAGCTAAGCCTACAACGTACGAATGGGGAGATATTGAACTGAACAGCGAAAATGGCCCCAAGATTTTCCTTTATGATAGCAGACAGCTACGCATACTAAAATCCATTTTTCTCACACATATTCCATTTCATGCATTACTATACTAAAGATCCTTGACCTATCTTCCATGAGATACTTGCTCATTCGTAAGGATAGGAAAGTAGGAGAATCGTAAATAGAAGAGGGTGATAACTTATTTACCTCGAAAGGGAACTGCATCGTTTTTCATTATTTTATATGTATCTTGCTTATATATTTTTAAGTCAGATAATTGCATTTTTCCTACTTTGAAACACATAGCAGTAATCTACCTTTTAAATCGTTCCATCTGTGTTCTTAGAATTTTTACATTGAAAGGATTTTCTGTAACAAACGGCTTCAACGACTTCAAGTAAATCTTATAATGCAATGCTTCACAATCGTTAAGCGGTGGCATTTTTGTTTGCCGTAATTGAGCTCTTGGTAGGCAAGTGCATAATGCCGAAGAGTACCGAAAATATCTAATTAAAGTTCATCATAGTGTCATAGTGTTGTTAAAGTACTTCGACAGCTGAAGTCATTTCGCACGTGAGCCCCCAACTGGAATCGAACCTGGGACCGCTTACAACTAAGTCGAGGACGATGCCGACTTGGCTATCCGGGGGCCCTTAATCTTCATCTTATAACCCAACTTGGAGAGCCATATTTTCTTTAAATGATGATTTTCATAAACATTTTTAAATTTCTTGTTCTTCCCGTCATGATTTCTTCTTTTATCAATGAGAATCGAAACTGAAGCTCAAGAACAGAATGGTGGGCCAAGTAACGTAATGGTGGGCAAAGGGACTAGATTTTTGAGAATTTCTGGATTCAGTTCAAGTGGAGGCACATATCCCTATCACAGATCTATAAATATTCTATCCAATTAGTACACCGCAATGCTAAAAGAAGTAAGAAGTGTGCCATAGAGGAAAAAGATTGGGAAGATATGTTGTTATGTTACTTAAGGGGAACGGAAATACATTTCCAATTCTAATAAGCCGTTTTAGAATTAAAGGGGGAAAGAAAAGTGGGGAGTCAAACATTCATATGCAAGCATTTTATGTCATTTGTTCGTAAATATATCTCACCTTTTCCTAGGATTGGCAGCATTTCTCCCTGAAATGGTTCAGCTATTGCTTCCAAAGAATCGTTTAGATTGTTTGGTATATTTTCTGCAAGAATGAAAGAAGTAAAAACAAATTTAAGGACCAAATATATATTATAGACCAAAATATGGGAAACACAATATTTAATTCACATTGAGATGTAATGATACGTAATAATTCAGCTTAGTTAAAATCGAAGTAGTTTTAGAAGTAGTAGTAATAATTTTAAAAGTGCTTCGACAGCTAAAGCCATTTCGCACCACACGCATGAGCCCCCACCGGGAATCGAACCCGAGACCTCTTTCACTGAAGTCGAACGCGTTGCCCACTTGGCTATACGAAGGTCTATTAATAAGATTACACCACTTTAAACGCTCATGAAATCTCTGGCAGAATCACTGATGAGGAGTGTATTTTCATTTTAAAACATTTTATATGACCTCTCCAATACTATCGTTTATGTATTCAGTTTCCACTGACAGAATTATAATAACCGCATGAGATTACATGGACTGTATGAGATTCCAATTCAAGGATGTTTTTCTTCGGAATCAAATAAATTAATGGCGAATTCAATTTATTCATTCCTTGAAAAGCGCTTGATTTAAATGAGCATATCGAAAATTTTGAAATATTGAAAATGTTTGAATATTTTAAAGATTTTTGAGTTTCCAATGTGCGATTCACGATGGAAATTTCTTAGCCAATATTTCATTTCATTCTCATCTCAAAAATTTCATATGAAATTGTTGGAATAATTTTCATATGAAATTTTTGAGAAAAGATCTATAATTAAAAGAACCCGCAAAATATAATCGATGACATATCGGATTTGGAAACTAACTAGCTTTACTAACGTTCTTTACACACTTGGACTTCAAAAACCAAATTTAGCCTCTTATCTCGTTCCATACTTTCGCCCAGCCTTGCCTTTCTTTTCTCCGCACCTAAGTAGGCTTCGTAACAGAAACTTAAATAATTGCAAATATCACTTTAAACGTCTTTACCGCTGAAGACTCCATGCAAGGTCAGTTCCTGAACTCCATCATTTTCGGTGACGTTGTGGTGTATATCCAACTTCCAGGTATTCATGGACTCATTGGACATTTTGTTCAAAGCGAACTTGGTCACCCAATGCCCGCTACTGTTCTTAAACCCAGTTATCGAAAGCACCAATGACCTCTCGGCACTCGTGTCGTCCACGCACGCCATTCCCCAGAGGTATACACCAGTTAACCAAAAGGATAGTAAGCTCTCCATCAGGAAGGTGAGATTTACTGCCAGCCTTCAGAAAGCCTTCGGAGGCGGAAGAGTTCTTTCTCGATACACCACGTAATGAATGAGTCTTTTGGAAGATATAGGGGCGCAGGAGTCTTCTCGAGCAGTGGTTCCGAAAAAGGTCGTCCCGCTTCCACTGGTCCTTTCAACTACTCCGGGCCCGATTCCCTCTCCGCCTCCCTTATTTCCCTTCTGACCTACCCTTTCTTAATCTCTTAGGGGCGTCTGAAAGGGAACTTCGATAAGATCCGGAAGCTGGCTTCTGTTAAGACTGCTCGAATCGCCTCGAAACACGAACAAGAACACTCATTATGGTAACTTATCGACCGTGGTCGTTTCCCTTTTCCCCGTCCGTTTTCCGCCTCGATTCGCTTTCAAAACGCAACCCTTCTTTCCTCCACCAATAACGACGCTTCTTCGAGTCGTAATCCGACACCCTCTCGCGATGCGTCGAAATTGAGGCATTTTTCGGGAATTTCTACTCTTTTTCATAGCGGGATTCGCTCCCATTTTCTATGAAATACTACGGGGATGCTCGTCTTTGATTTATTCTGGTAATCTAAAATGGCAGGAGTTTTCTACATTTATTTATTTCCCAAGGTCTCCACAAACATCAATTTTTAGGGCAATAGGTTGTGTTGCCTCTAGTTCTGTATTTCAACAATAATTTGTATTAATTGGGGTATAGTGATGACTGTTGGTTGTGTTGATAAGTGTTGTGTGCGACTTTGTTGGACGTGATGGGAGTTGGGGACCTCATTAAATGGATATTTTCAGATGTAATTTTTGTATACGTGACGATTCCACCGGACAGTAGTTCTCTCGTGACGTGATTATTGTGACAATAATTAACACATTAATAAACAAATGAACCAAATATTTACATAAATTATATTTTAACGGTGCATTATTATCCACCTTACATGACTTACGTCGAAATCGACACAAACCGGTCACTGAGAACGTAACCCGGTAAGTTGAGAACTCTCTTTAATAACTCGACTGCAGTAGAATTCATCGTCTTCTTCTGTATTTCCGAATGCTAGGTTGGGTAATGCAATAAAAAGGTTTAAAGTGTTTCATGCACTTCAGGAAGGTTCCGCCGATATTTCTCTATACCGTTTCCTCAGATTAACAAGCCATAGAATTCAATAAGTCATCCCAAAGTAGTTGATAGTTAGAATTTAAGGATATATAGAAAGGGGAAATCTCCCCTTTCATTATAATCCACGCATTAAGACCCGGTATTATACGGTATACTTAAAATAGACCTTAGCTAATCTTAACTTTAGGGCCCGGTATTTTAACGTTTTGATAGAGTCGAAGTAGAGATTATTGTTAATCTCCTGTATGTAGGATGAATTTGCATGGGCATTAACTATAATCTTCACTTAAACTATAACAAAACAATATAAATTGGGGCCTTGAAGTGAACATTAGTTTAAGTCCATTTGAGTACACATTATGATGCCAGGCCTAAGTCTCTCTCTCAGAATAAAACTCCTTTCCTTCTTCCTCCGACGTAATTTTGGCGTTTAAACATATAAAATATTCATCTCTCGTTATAGTGCTGTCATCTTATTACTGAATGAGCTATTGAGTCGAGCGGCGAATTCGTTTCAATATATCACAAAGAAAGGAAGAAAATAAAACTATCACCGTACCTGGCCAAGTTCCTTACACACCGACCATGGTGCGGACACGTAAGCGAAGAAAAGAGGACAAAAAAGTTGTTATGAGAAATCTATGTAAGCAAAGAAGGGAGTTAAAGGAAGATAATGTCATAAGAAGGGGGAGAATTTATAGCAGGAATTTATAGCAGAATTATTGGTCGATAATTACTGACATTTATTGGTTATCGAATTGCTTTTCCTCATTTACGACCTATCATATATTCCAACTTTAATGGTGGGTTTAGAGAGGCGTCGCGATAATGATGGTGGCCACCATTGCAAATGCTTCACTACAATACACATGTTCTCTTATATAATAAAAAAAATTTCATGGAAGAGTTTACAAGGTAGTTATTAATTACAACACGAATTTATCGACAGTGAGAGGAGCTTCTAAGTTTGGCATAACATTCCCAACAGCCACGTCGCAATTCTTTAACTCGATCAGAAATAACCTTAGCATATTGAGTCTTTCCTCAACCCTTTCAGTTCAGAAATTGCAAGCGCGGTTTGTGAAAGTCCCATAGCTTACTTTTGCTTCCTCGAGGAATTGAATTCCATATCGGTTGACGATGGCGAGACAGATATGTTTCGTTGCGAAGGTGCCTTGCGACTGAAAATCCCGCCTTTCCCTGCTGTCGCGTCTCTTCAAACCCGTTTCTTCCAATTCCCTCTCTTTTTCTCAAGAGCCAAGACAGTCTCTCGCCCTCTTCAGCGATTCACTTCCTTAAGTGTTATCCGAATTAATGAACTCTTTTCAGATGCTGTTTATTTCGCTTGAATTTTTAAGCTAAGATTCGAGGATTGTTAGTGCCATATTTTTCAAATACGAGAGCCTCGAAGCCTCTCATTTCTTTCCGAGAGTAAGATCAAGAAAAATTTTAATGAGAATTAACGTTTGAGGTTATATTGTCTGAAACACTTTCCCATTACGATTCTTTCGTCTTCATAGAGACAGAAAAGAGTGATAGTTCGTAGAAATTTAATTCAGAAAAACACAAAATTCAAGGTTTGAAATGAATTTTTCGTGGAGTGATCGTGGAATTAATTGAGGCATTGCACTGTAGATGTTTGATTCTTCGGTCATTATTGTTGAAATAAATTGTAATTAAAAAGGTTTAATCTCGATTGGCTGATGATGGGTCCGAAATTTCGTATTTGTTTTTCGTAAGTTTAAGGGAAGGAAGTGATACCTTGGAGAGAATTTCATTCAAATAAGCATATGAAAATGGCCCTTCTTAGTTCATAAGAATGAATAAGAATGTTTAAGATGTGATTTAGTAAGTGGTACTTAAAGAATGATAAAATTACAGCCGAATGTGTTAGAGCTTAGACAAAATTAGGAGCCAAAATGTCCAAACTCCACGGTGTGAGCAATAGGGTGGTCCTTATTTTTCAACGTCTGAAGTTCTTCTGAGACGCCCGCTAAATTTGTTCTATATGATTGGAAATTAAAATGCCTATAATTAATATATATTTTCATTTTTGTTAGATCCCGAAAACATCTGTGCGTTTAAAATTCCAACGTCTAAATACCCGTATAACTACTTGAAAAACGAATAATATTTTTTTAAGGACAATTATTAAAAACAGTTTTTTCAAGTTTAGAAAATTCATTGAATCAATGAAGACAATTTGATAAAAAAATAGGCTCGAATACTTTTTCTTTTCTTAGAATATATCTTGAATTAATTAAAATGGTTTAAATATTCATTTCGAATACATTTAAAACATAGATACCTATAATATTATCATCATCAGCCATATTTGGTCCTAATGTGGATGTAGGTAGATTTTATCAATATTTTCGGATAACCTCAGTAAATATCTATCAATGTATCGGTTAAATTAACAAAAATATTAAAGGATGGGAACGCTCCGTAATCACCTGCGGTGACTGAAAAACGGCCAAAAGTGTTGAAATACTTATATAAAATTTAAACAAAATGCGGAACGTCTTTCCGTTATCTAATTTCTATTATATTTTATACCATTAATGTTTTGACCATATGGAACCATTGGCATGTCTCAAAATAAAGACATAAAAACATTTTCCCCTATAACGACCACCCTAGGAGTGCAAGGTAACTCGTACAGTTGTGTTAAGGAGCTATACCAGGCTTAACTATACAGCACCGCCAAACTGAATACCACATGTAAATTAAAGCAGCGTCATTTAAGAAATAGGGCAGATTGTGTGGGAAAATTGACAATTCAAAGGAACTCAGAGTAACGTTATGAATCAAAAATGAATGTATTGTTTAACTTTTATTATCGATTCAAGTATAGGGAGACAAATTGCTTCTTGTGTAAAGATCCACCTTCATAGACTGTACAAACATTGAGTTGTAAAAATTCAAACACAATTGCGGTCCTACTGGCTCCACGCGATTACTATTCAATGGTTTAAAGAGCCCAGTATTCGTAATTATTTGGTGTAATACATAATTTATCGGAGAAATGACTCTCGTTATAGAACTTAAACGAATTTTATGTAGTTTCTACTGAATCCTTTTACTTTTTATGGTAGAAAGCCAAGTGTCGACAGCACAGATTTCGATTAAACTTGGTAGTTGGATAGACTACGAGACGAGAATGAGGAATTACCCCCTTCACCTATTACAGGTTTTACGAGCAGTAGTTTTCCCAAGAAATGGCATTAAAGATTTACAATCACGTCATTAATGGTAAATGAATAACTTTCAACTATAATTCACCAAGGCGTAGCGGTGAGATATTGGTATCATAATTTGATGGTTGAAGGTTCCATCCCAGGCTATTTCCTTTTTATGAGCACTGAACGTGACCCTCAAAGGTACAGTAATTTTCATTCATGAGAACATTTTCTTCTGCGAGGCTACCGTTTTGTTAACTCAAAACTGGATATGATAACAGTTCAGTCCGAAAGTATTATTCAGCTCTAAATTCTAAATTCTTGAAATCTGAAAATACAAAGTAAGCAAGTTCATGATGTCTTGAAGTCTGCCGAAAACAAAAAGCGAATGGACGCAATATTTTTAGATTTTCGGAAAACTATTGATAAGGTTCCACATAATAAATTATTACATAAAGTAATAGTTGTGGGTACCGATGGAGAAGTAGTAAATTTTATTAAGGGCTTTCTCTCCGGTAGAGAGCAACGCGTAGTACTGGACGGGATTAGTTTTAACGTGATTAAGGTGATCTCGGGCATCCCGCAGGGTAGCATATTCGGACCGTTACTAATTTAAGTATACATCAACGACCTTAGCAATAAAATTGATAGTTAAGTTTGCATGTTTGCGGACGACAGGAACATTTACAGGGAAATAAAAAAAAGAGATAATAGATTAACCCTGTCGAATTATTTAGATATAATTGAGAAATGGTGCGATGATTGGCAATTAGAGCTCAATGTAGACATGCATTCAGTAATTAACTTTTTCGAAAGAAGATCTATTACCAATAGTTATGCGTGCAACCTCGGAGAGGAAACTTGATGAACGGTAGAATCGCTGAAATATCTCGGCGTAACCCTCACGAATAACAACGTGGGATACCCACATCCGTAATATATGTGTACTAGCACTTAGAAAACTAGGATTCGTCAAGAGAATAGTCGGTCGGAATGAAGAAAAAGTCCGCGAGCAATATTATTTCGCGTTAGTAAAGTAAAGCGTATGGGATCCTGCCGAAGAGTGCTGTATTCGAGAGTTAGAAAAGGTAGTACAACGAAAGGAGATACGTTTCGTAAACAGTTACGACAGATCAGTGACCGTTACTCAGATACTGCAGAACGCAGGGTGGGAATCTCTAGAAGATAAAAGATTTAAACGAAGGCTTAATTTAATTAGTAAGTTCAAGGAAATTGCGGTTCAAGAAGATAAAGCCGACATTATTCATCATCCTGTTGCATAGGTCGTTCTGATACTGTGAGAAAAATCAGGGACATAGATGCTAGAACTAAGCGTGTAAAAAATTAATTTTTTTCGCGAACTATAAAGTAATAGATTAGGAAAGTAGAGTCGTGGTGCATGCAACCCCTGCTACACGCCGAAAGACGGCATGGCTCTCTTGAGTTGGATCTCTTCTACTACTTCATATGAAGATGTAGAAGAGATCTTTTCGAGAGCGAATTCAAAACCCTATCTACATCCAGCTGCACCACCTGACAATGGTTTTTCCGGCAGAAATTGGCATCTTCGACTCTCGCCAAAGAGGGTTGAGAGGATCATTACAGATCACGTACCATACATGCCTATTACTCGAATAGCTTTTATGTGTGCCACGAGGAAGTGAAATAAGACAGTTAAAGAGGATGTATAGAAAGTTTCATTAGACCAATCTTAGAATGTGGGGAATAGAATAGAAAAGAAACTAAGGATGCCAAAACTATGAGAAAGTATGAAAGTTTCGATGGCTAGCATAAGCATATGCTTAGCGCATATGTATAACAATTAGGTTGGGAAAACTTCGGGGAGACAAGATCGAGTAAAAGGTTAGCTTTAATTTTTAAGTCATTCCGAAGAGGAATTAAGTGAGTCCGAAAATGAATGAGAAATATCCCGAGAAAAAGTAAGACGTACAAGATATGGAAATATAAAACCTGTAGTGTGTTTGGCAGAATCTGACCCAGAAAAGGCAAAGTTAATCATGAAAAAGTATCTTACGGAAGATAGTAGACAGAGAAAGAGTACATTTGAAACGGAAATAAAGTAAACGTTCGCGATTTCCCAAATAGCGGCCATATAAATGAGTCAAAAACCTGTCTTAAAAACCTATCGACGAAGAGAAACGAGGATCGATTTTGTTGCCATAGGATGGACGAGACGAAAGAAAGAAAGATGCTCGGATATAAAAAGATCGAAGTCAGATGGCGCGAGGCAAATGGAAGACGTATATATAGAGAGGGGGAAAGCAAAACGATAGAGGGGGAAAATGATAGAGAAATAAGAAGAGAAGGCATATCGTCTGCAAAACATGGAGAACGAGAAATTGAAAATAAAGCCTATACCCACATAAAGCAATATGTGATTGCTTGGTAAGATACTAGGGAGCTTCTACGATAAATAGTTTTGTAGAAAAATATTGATAAATTTCCACGTATGTGATATTACGATTTGCCCTTAACAAAACAAGAGTGCAATGCTTCAAGACCTGTTATCTAATTAGCTATTTGTGTGTATGATAGATGTGTTATTTGAAAATCTGGACCATCATTAAAATTTTTAGGTTAAATATTTTAGACAACATCAGCGATATTTATTCTTAGAGTTAATATGGATTATATATCTGGTATTCGAGTAGAAAACCAAAATATAGACAACTTTGATTTCATGGCAGCTCGCTGTATAATTGTAATCAATAGCGATTTTATTTCTTAGTAATATAATATTATATACTATTTTAAATGCTTACAGCATATTCAATTAAACGAAAATATAAGAATAAAAATCATGTCAGCTTTATATTTTAAATAATTGATACACAGAATTACTTGATAGCTTAATTTCCAAACAAATTCTATTGAAATTTCTCTATCACTTTTCATAATATCCTTTATATTTTTAATTTAATACATTACTAAATTATGAAATGATTTAGCGCCTCGAGTATCAATTCCTTTTAAATTTTCTACCTTTTTATGATTTTGGTAAAGTTATTAGTGCGAAAACCAATTTTCCTTAAATGATTTGTAAGATTTATGTTCACCCCTAAGAATTGTACGGCGTTTTTATACGCACGGAATCCTATTTAAAATATATACGTTCTTCTAAAAATACAAAATAAAGTTATAAAACGCATTTTAGTCGTAAAGTAAAAATGAATTATTATAATATAATCGAGTTCATATACAGGGAATGCAAAAAAATATCTGCCCTGGGTTCCACACACTAAGCCCTGTTTAAGCAAGGCTAACTTTTCTTGAATTATGGAAAACGACGAATTTTGAATGAGAATAGCTTAGATAAGGAAAATGAAGAAACTTCATAGTGAAGTAAAAAGGGCAAGGAAGAAGGATGAATATAGGATTAGTATGGAAAGAAGCTAGCATTTCCCGAAGAACATGATGGAATTCCTGTACCTAATGCTTAGAAGTCCAATAGATATTCTGAGGAAGACATGTCAGAAAATAGTGGAAACGACATGATAATGCTTCTGTTGGTAGAAGAGAAAGTCTGAATGATTTTTTGGAGAATGAGTTGGATAGAACCAAGCGTTGCAATTGAAAGTATATCAACAAATCTGCAGTTTAAAAAGGAACTCTGTAAGAAGAAAGTGACGTTTGAAAAGAAATTAGATTGGCAAATAGAAGAAATAAATGTAAGCATTGCCATCGCCGAAAGTAGCTTAAAAATGATAGGCTATGTAAACGACAATGAGCTTGTAAATGTAAAAACTGAGCTAGAAAATTAAATGGAGGAGAGATTTTCCAAAATTTATCAGTATATTTCTATTTAAAGTTGATTTAAAATTTCTAAATTTATATTTTGATGAAATAAATAGAAGACTAAATATTTTTATTTATTGATGTCTTACTTTGAAGTCACGCCTTCCAGTATCGATTTGACTAATTTTTTATCATCAATATCATATTTTCCCTCTAATAAAATAGGCGTTATCTTTTATGCCTACCACCTTTGGAAACCTTGGAATCAACATCGAAATGAGGTATTTCGTTTCAAATTAAAACTCTGAAAACTCGAGGAAAACAGTTATGATGCTCTTATGAATACAATAAGAAGCAGTAATATATTGTCTTCGGGGCTAGAAAAAAAATATTTATACAGGGACAAAAACTTGTGATGCTTGCAATTTTCTACAAAAGGAATCAAATTAACGTTAGAGATGTGAATTCATTGTATATAGGTTGAATAGGAAATAAACTGAAAGGCACTTTCAGATAGAGATAGAGGTAGATTGTGGAAACATGAAAGAAAATAATAGAAGCTAGCTGGTAAGCTTTAAATTGGGTGGTCAAGAAAATTGTGTAATAGGGGGTAAAATATTGGAATTATGAACAAATAGTATTGCGAAATGATTAATAATGAAGGACTAGTTATTGCAAGTTCTAGAGTTCTGAGAGCTTAAACCGTTGACATTAAATTTAGTTCGCTTTTATGAAACATATCTAATAGATAAATGTTAATAAGTACAAAGTTAATCTTATAAAGAGTGTTAAATATAGATGGAAATACCATATACGGTAGAGTGATTGTATTGAGGCCGACGGAAATTTTAGGAAGAGACAAACGAAATGAAAAATCGATTGACGCAGTACTTACGCAATACTTTTTCTCGATGAGCAGGGTTAAGGAAAAATATATTCTTATTACTAAATCACAATCCGAAGAATTGTATTGTAATATGGGTGATGATCCACAAGTTATCTATGTAAAAATTGACGACGACAAAAAGTGAAGGATTTGATAATATGATTTGAAATTTCTTTCAAAGGCGAGAACGTTCTTAAAAATTATGAGGTAACAGTAAAAATATAATTATGATTCACAATTTTAAATTGAAATTAATGACGAAAGTTAAAATATGTGAATATATTCTTAGAGTGTTAGAAAGGAAAACAATGTAAGGAACTCATATCGAAAGTAACTAAGATTTGAAGAAAATCAGTAGTATGGTTAAAAGTTCTTCGACATCTGATGTGAGTTTTGCAAGTAGGCTCCCATCGGGAATCGATCCCGGGACTGCTTTCACCGAAGTCGAACACGTTGCCTAATTGGCTATCCGGAATCCCTTGGAGATAATTAGAGTCATTTTTGAAGAGCGTGGTCGGAAAAAGCAAGTGTTTAAAGATTTCAGACGTAACTCGGAACATTCCAATAATCAACAAAAATTAATAAACCAAACAAAAGTTATGCAAAAGCAAGATTTATTGCATATGGTGCAGATGGTTTATGGCAAGCTGGTTAAATCGAAAGGGATTCAGGGGCAATCAGAGGAATCTCGAAAACCAATTAAGGTTTAGAAGTATTTATTTATTTATTAATAACGCATCAACATACAGCACTAGGCCAATTAAGGTTGACGATCAACAATAATGATAATGAAATTGGTCAACAAATTTAAACAATAATATAAATAATTAAATAATAACAAAATTACAGAGATCAATAGTAGTATTGTTAAAAGAGCTTCGACAGCTTAGGTCATTTCGCACGTAGGCTCCCACTGGGAATCACACCTGAGACTGTTGCTTACACCTCAGTCGAATACGTTGCCCACTTGGCTATCCGGGAGCCTGGTTTTAGGTAGATATTAGCTGCCATCGTTGTGTTTTCTGCATTTGCTTCAATGAGAGCATCTACCCCTTGCTACATGTAGCTTCAGTGATCATAGCTACCTTATAGCTCATTTTCAGAACAAAAATCTCCATGCTCTAAGAACTTTGCATTTCTGTTCGGTTCCGAAGGGATTTCTGTTTGGTTTCGATCTCTTCGAAGCTGAAGAAGGGCAGGAGTTCCTGAAGAGGGCATTCGAATTCGGGTTAAGGAAAGTGTTGGTCGCGTATTCAAGGGCGAAGAGCCTATGTTTTGGATCGCCTCGAAAGGTAGGACGAGGGGCAGGGTTCGGTATCCCTCTCGGTGACGTCATGGCCGGCGAGGGAGGGGAGGTAAGGGTTTTCTCTAGAGGGAACGAGGCTCAGTACGTTGTTGGTCTCGGTGGCGCATGGTTCACTAGGAAGAGGAGAGGGGAAAATTTACGAAATGAGTGGCTGATGGAGGGGGCGGAGGGAGAAAAGCACGTGCGTGACTGCGATTGCGGGAATCGGGATTCGAACTTCGCCATTCGCAATTGACCCTGTTTTGCCTCTCCGTTTGCAAACATACCTTTTGTGAAAACTTCGCTCTCTCGCTGCGTCCTAATCTCTTATGCATAGCGCACCTTTTGCTTCGGGGAAGAAGGATTGGTTAGTATCACGAGTGCATTCTTCGGCAGGACGCCATTTGACTCTCGTCTCTCATGATTGAAGTGCATCGTGGAACTTTGCGGTGAAAAAAATTGTGTTTCGGGTGGTTATTTACCTCAGCCTTGGTCCGGTTTACGACAAGTTTCATCAGCGTACGCAAGAGCTTTCGGAAGCTTTCTTACTTGACTGAAGTGCCTTACGGTGCAACGTCATTCGATTCAAGGTATGTCATCTAACGTAATTGCATTAGAGGTGGTGTTGTCTTCCTGATTCTATAAACATGTATAGTGTGGAAATGTCGTCGAGCCTGATGCAATCCATGCCGCAAAGTCATCTGGTAAAGTGATCAAAATGTTCCCGATGAAGGATATTTTTTGGTCGACAGAGAAAATGTTTGATTATTTAAAGTTTATACTTGCTAAGACTGTATTATAACTAGCATGCGTCGGCGCTGCATGGGGTTGTCACGTGGTTTTATTTACAATTCAATCAAATACAAATCTTCCCATCTTCGCGAACACCGTATTGTTGTCATAGCGATAAAATTGAGAAAATGGCTAATTTAGTTTCTGAAACAAGAGAAAGTTCAGGTGGTTGATGGAGAATGGGAGTTCTTACATAGGAAGAATTCTTTACTTATCATATTCTAGTGTCGCGTAAATACACCCAGTTGATTATTGAAGATAATGCTAATTACTTTTTTGTTATGCGTATATTTCTATAAAATGACACATTCCCTATTTGATTTCACTTCCCTAATTGGTATCTTTTTAATAATAAATAAAATGCAAATAATTCTCTATTAAATTTTTACAAACATAGAGGGTAATGCTGATGGGTGAGGCGGCTGTATAACTCCCTTTCAAATGGTTATTTTATTATTTTTTCAGAAAAAGAAACATATATACACAAGAGTATAAACTCGATGAAAATAAAAATCTGCCTATATTCAGCTTACAAGCAGTTTATATATGTAATTTCCAAAATTAACACATAAATCAAAATCGCTAGTAATTTTCTGCATATATATTTGCCCTGACATATGTAACAGAAAATTTAATATAAAAATTTGTTTTACAAATTTAATTAAATTATAATTAAGTATTAATCATAACAAAGTTACTTATTATTTTTAATATATTTTGAATTAATTATATAATGCTGTTTAAATTATCAGCTTCATTAAGGGAGGCTTAGCCTCTAAATTTTATTCAGATGTTACTAAATTCGAATGAAATGAAAACTGCAATAGTAAATTTCGCCTCTGGTCATATCACAGTTTTATTATTGTAGTACGTGGGTTTGCAGCTGATCACCACGTACGTACCACCACTTTTACAGTATGTTACACTTTATACGTCGCTTTGGTCAATCCGTTACTTTTTGTTAATCCTTACCTTGATGCGCGTATTAACCGTGGATCAATAGTAATGAAAATAAATACAATTTGACCTTGCTTGAATAAGTTTTCAATTCGACAGAATTTTTCCATAAATTCATCACGTCGAACAACCCATCTGAGACATGAAACTCTCAAAACAGTGGGTGATTAAATATTTCAAAACTTCCCAAAACTTATTCAAAACAATGGTTCATCGAATTAAGGAGAACAACAACAGGAGTTAAAGCAATTTAAATAATGGTATATTTTGAGTTTTTATCCGTCCGAGGACGAAGGACATATTTATTCTGTTTCGCATGATCGGTGCTCTCCTACTTATAAATACATAAAATTTACGTGAAATTCTCGTTTTACAATATATATCTGAGGTTTCAGTAGCCGTTCGCGGAGCCTTTCTGAAATATATTTTGCGCTGCATTCAAGTTTGCATTCATATCTGCCGGTATGTATTCTCGTATATTAGCGTAAGTGTGACGTAACATCTCGCGCATGCCCATTTCGAAAAAAAAGTTTGGCAGTTAAAAAGAGTGAAATATCGTGAATTCGACAAATATTCGCTGATTACTTATTTTTGTATCCGATTATCCTAATTTTAGATGCAATAAGACCCACTTAATGCTGTTCCGCTTAACGCGGTTTCAGTATTGCGCGGTTTTATTGGGATTCCTCGGAATCGAACGCGGTATTCGGATTCCCGGAAATTGAGCATGCTTTTGTCAATCGAAATTATGTGGCATTTCTGGAGATGTGGAACAAAAGGAACTTTTAACGGAAATTATGGATTAGTTTAAAAATGATTTAAATTTTAATAGAAGTTCAAAGGCAAGACGAAATGTAATGGGTGCGATGTCTTCCTATAAACAGCTGAACGAAACAGGAAAATTTAAACGACGTTAGATGACTTCTTTACAAAAAAGAACAAAAAATGTCAATGGAGGAAGAGTTCCTCACACAAATCGATATCAGAAATAAATAAGTATATAATTAATGTAATAAAGATTTATCGAACAATAAATGTCACAACATAAAACAATAAACGTAAATTTTCTTATTCTCTGTTCTGTTTCACTTATCCCCATTATTTACGTACCAAGACGACCTCGTTTAACGCTTTTTCGTTTAGCGCTCGAACTTACTGGAACGTATCCCCCGCGTTAAGTAGGGTACTATATCCTTAATTTGGCTTCGCCATTCTTGGAACCAGTCGTTGATTTAGATTCTAGGTGATGACGAGAAAGATTTTAAGAATTATTTGCAGAATCTAGGAGAAATTAATTTTTGCGCTCATTTGGATCGATTAATAATTTCCCATCGATTTTAAGTTGAAGATCAACTGGGAAGCGCGGAAATATATCTCCTTCAGGGTGCGTTTATATTCGGAATATTCTGAAAGGGAGGGCTTTTTGAGGAATCTTTGAAATATTTTAATACTTTCGATGAACATTTTATCTAAACCCTCTAGAAATACTTCAACAACGACTTTTAATATTGCAAAATAAACACCAGAAGAGAATAGTAAATGAACAACTCCGCGGGTCAGAAACTCCATATCTCCATCTAACTCCATCATTTTGAGTCAAGACTGTAGTCATCTTTTCCACTATACAATAACTTAAACATTCTACCTCTTAGGTATGTCTTTATACACATGGTTTTGAGACTGTTTTATAACCGTGGTGGGCATTTAAATAAGCCATATTTGTTAAATGGTAATATAAGAAGGACTTTTTGTTTCGACATCCCCTGACCCAAACGTAACTCTATAAACAATTTTATTCGTATATAGCACCTAAGTTGTTTTCTGTACCCCCAAAAAATATCTCTTCTTTACCCAGTAAAAGGGTTTTTAATTTTAAATTGAAAGAATGGCTATTTCTACAAAAGGATATAGGAGTTTATTTAAAGTAATTGTATCCTTTTTTTCCCTTACTTTCTTATTTTTCTTGTATTTCTCACTGTATTTTCTTTGTTTATTTTCCGTTGCTATAAGCATTTTTATATATTTTTTAAATACGTACATAAAAATACGTTCTTTTTTTATTCAAGGTGATGGCAACCCCTACAAAAGGCGTTCTTTATGGGTGCCTAATTTCACTCCTTGTTTTTTATTTTCCTTTTATGTATGTATATTTATGAAAAGTGAAATAAATATGTTATTGTTACTTTGAAACATTACCGAAAACGGCGAAAGTTAATTTCTGATATTATGGAAAATAAGAATAGAAACTCAAGATTCCGGTTGAAAGGGATAAGCATGCTTACCAATTTAAGTTGTCCGCCTTAATTTATAGCTGTTGTCTTCAAGGAGGGGTGATAACACTCCCCTGAGGGCGTTTTGAAAAAATGGGGCCGCTGGCTTGAGGTATTTAGTGAAATACTAATGAGCAAAATGAGCAAATTATAAGAAAGGAAAATGAAGAATAAATTCTCTTACAACAAAGATTTTAATCAATTCTTTGCTTCGAATTTTCTTTTTTATTTGGGATGAAGCCGTAAGTAAGGTTAATGTAGTAGTAATAATAAAAAAAAAATGCTTCGACCGCTGAGGTCATTTCGTACATAAGGGCCCGGGGGTTGAACCCTCGACCGCTTTACCACCCAAGATGAACGCTACCCACTATCCGGGAGTTACATTTTTATCTTATATAAATATGGAACAAGGAGGGGCGGTGCATAAAGAATGGTTGAAGGATCCTGATTTACTGTTTAGATATTGTGTTATGTCTTCGAATATGAGTTATAAATCCAATCAATATCGAAATTCCAATCAGTAGGCTGTTCAGTCCTGCTAAACGGCAATCTGGCCTTTTTTAGCAAGAACGGCCAAACAAATAAGAATTTGAAAAGAAAATCTTTTAACAGAAATATTTGACAAGCGTCAATCGGCTCGCTGTAGAATTACATAAATAGAAACGTTATTATTGTTTTCAGTGTTAATATTTATGGACTGTGAGTTCCTTAAAGAATACTGCGTCAGAATAGCAATTATATTCTGACAAGTTTTGTGGATCTCAAATATCGATAAAATTCAATTCTTCCAAAAAAGTTATCCTTCCCCAACCCAACCCGAATGTTTATATTATAAAATTTCATACTGTAAGTATGAGGCTTAGTTACTTTATTGCTCGGGTACTAGAACTGGCACTCAGTTGTCCGTAGTATAGCTGAGGGACTCTTGGTTACTCTATTCTTCTGTTGACCACGTTCGATGCAGCTGTGAAGCATATTATGCAAAACTATCTATGCATTCGAAGATTGTTTCGATTCAACTTTATTACTCATTTTAAAGAAATCAATATTTAACTGATTATTTTTAATGTAGAAATCATCCCAAATCATCAAAAAATATTAAGAACGTCTTATCAAAGTTTTAAGGGTTACCGCATCATTACAAACTTTAGCAGCCTTTACTTTTTCTTCCTTAATTTTAATATAATTACTTGAATTTCTTTTTACCTCGATTTGACATTATCGTCGAAGTAAATGCCTTCAGGATAGATAATGATTAATTAAAAAAGTTTCTGAAAAATCATCAAATACTTATGTCTCTTCGTTTTCTCAACGAAAAATATGATAACCAAATAAAATTGATGATACAAACAGATGACTGGTGATTGTCAAAACCGTTCGCATGATTAAAACGCATGGTTTGGTATAAAAGTCGCTGTTTATTACTTCGTAGTTTTTCTGCTATAATAAATATATTCTAAGAAATATTCGACTCCGTAAACCGTGGCTCGAAACAAATGGACTCCTTCGGTTGTGTCTCTTAAATTGTATTTTATCTTTAATAATATTTATTTTTAATGAAAAGAGAAGGGCTTTCCGCGTTTCGCAAGCACAAATACGTAATGTTATAATCGTAATTTTAATTTGTATTTTTTATATGACATTATTCCTTTATGTAGACATGTAAATAATCCTCTTATGTAATTTTATCATAATTGTAATTGTACCTATTTTACCGTAAATAAAGGCGTATGTACGTTTCTATGTATGTAATCTTAACGTATGTTAGAGAATGTATGACCAAATACTGACCATATTTATGATTGGCCATTGTATATTTCTATTTATCCAGCTACATTTAAATAACTTAAATTTGTATTAATTATCATAATAAATATTTATTTGTTTATAATGCGCAGAATATATATAATATTAATATAATATTTATTGTTTATATTACTTCGTAATTATATAGTTAATATAACTGTTTTGAATTGTAATTGAAATATTGTAATTTCAAATTTAATACTCATATATAATTGTTTGTATACAGACAAAGCGGCATCCCTTAATGAATCAACTTTGGCTCATGGGGATCTTAATGGGGTCTTTTCTTTCCATTGTATTTTGACTGTTTACTATGTTAAGTAAACAATGCTTACTTTCTCCTCATATTCATCGGAACGAGACTAAGGTATTAATACAAGCGTTCTCTTTTTCTGTCTCCAGTGTACTTTCCTTTTATTCCGTTTTATCTGGTTACATATTTCATTTCGCTCTTTGCTGTTCGACCTTGTCACTTCCGCCTAACCTCACGTTTCCCGCCTTTCATCTCCTTCCTGGGCGCACCAAGGGAATACACATTGGCCTCATAGGGATCGTCCCCGACACTATCTCACGAAATTCTTCTCCATCTTTCTTTACTTTTTATTTATCTCGCCAACACGGACATCCACTCTCATGGCAAAGGAGCGAGAGAGATGGACGTGTAGAACGTGCCTGTAGCAAACATCTAACGCCTTTCGAAGTTGAACTGTGAACACCCATTAATACAGGGCGCTCATCCCCGTAGGCGCATCCAAGCGCAAAGTTTGCTTTCTTCTAGTTATGAAAGTGTTTGCGAGAGTAAAATCGCCCAGAGACACTTCCAATTGTGTTACGAGTCGTATATTTAAATTGGCTGAAGTAACGATGAAAAGATTGAACGTCTGAACTCGACGTTTTAGAAAGCTTTGCGTAGAAGTTTCGGGACGTAACGGTAAACGATGAGATTGAATTAGATTTTTGTGATTTAGACTTGGGAGATATTTTCTTCCGTTTTTAATTTCTACCATAGACGAAGGCATAGTTCGTAGCTCAGTCAATTTCTACATAGAATGGAATCGAACTTAGCTCTAACTTTTTATTGTGTTGTTAGGGCCTATGTCGATAGTAGGATATCGATTTTGCAGCTTCGAAAGACCCATATGAGCTGCGTAATTTCGAAAAAATAAAGAAATTTTCGCACTATTTTTATATTTTTATTACTATCTCCTAAATTATGCGTCCTACAGAGAAGTCAATCAATTGTATTTGAAGTACATTAAATTTAGTATCATATTATTTTATTAAAATAGTACATCATTTCATTATTATCGATGAGGGTTTGAAGCAATAGAGAAAGCAAAAATTTGCCTACATCCAGGGGCACGCCAAGTTCCGATCCGAACGAGTTATGAGTTGGTTATAGTCAGTTTGGAAGGTATCATCACATTCAAGCATAATTTACAAAATGGCTGTAATATCATACGTCTTCTATATGGTATTTATTACATCGATAAGTTGAAAACAGTAGCACCGTGAAAAAAATCATTTCAACACAAAAGATATTGCTGTGTCTGGAACACTCCGCGCAGCTTAATTTATCTTAGTCCCGGCTCTCATTTATGGAGGAAGGAGGGGATTGAATCCCATACCTACCCTTGACTATGTCTCTTTGTTAAACTATCATTGCATATGCATTTTTCATGATTTGTTTCTCGAAATTTTGATCTCGTTAAATTTATAATTAATCTATTAATTACGTTAATCCATTAAAACGTTTAGAAAACTTTTGTAAGCTGACTTCGTTAATCCACCGTATTTTTCACGTATTTCCATGCTTCCCAACTAAATTTAAACTATAATTATACTCTCCAAATAACTAGTTACAATATAACAACTCTTATATATACGAAATTAGTAGCCCATTCCAAAATATAAGTTTACACGTTAGCAAGTTTCAGATCAGGAGAGGGTTATACTGATTATCCTTCCAACTTTTATAACAAAATAACCAACGTAATGACTCCAGCTCGAAGGTAAAATTCTAGAACACTACAATTAGTGAAAATGCTCACTCACTGTTGTGGATACTAACATTTATAGGAAGGAATGCTTGAAGTTGAATGTCTACTCTTAATTCAAGCCACTATACGATACCCGTAGATATCTTAATTTATAAGTATAAATGTTGTTGTTTATCATATTTTTATATGAAGATAGTTATAAGAGGACATTCATTTATTTAAAGTAATAAATTCCACTGAACCAAATTTTCTACTTTTAGCATACATTTAGAACGCACGTATGAATGATGTTCCTAAAATATTTCTCAGGCAAGAAAATCTCGCGCAAAATTCAGCAAAATCTTAGATTAATTTATAATGAGTTATCATTTTAATTTACTGGTCTATTTTATCCTCCCTTAGATGATGGCCGCCGGTGGAAAATTTGACAGACTTCCTGTAGTTCTAAAAATATGGCACCAATCCCGTAAACACATGGTTCCATTAGGATTTAACGTTCCATTGGAGGAAATTTTATGAATTAGTTTAAAATTTGTCTATATAGTCGCTTTAAAATCAGGAAAATATATCTTGCTTTGTCAGAACGTCTTAATTGGACTATTGCGTGATAATGCGTTAAGACATGAAAAAGTATAATTTCGAGATTCATGGTATATTCTTTTGGGCTTACATCGTTGGTGAGATTTCATCGCCTCTTTGTGGGAGGAACTAATAGAAGTTCCATTTTCAGGGGTTTGGCGTGACTGAAGTGCATTAAGACTCTTTAATAAGAAGGAAAGTGGACTCTTTGTTGCATACACCGTTCGGGTTTTTATCTGAAATGTTCTTTCTCATGGCAACTTCAGGAACATAACATAAACATGCATTTCATTTTCGCTAGTGTTGGAGGGAGAAAATGAGATTGTAATCTCAAAAATTTTATCTAAAGCTCCGAGAAAGAAGGTTAAGGAAGCGAGGGATGTTAAAATTGGGGATTTAGGGGAATATTTAGTTCAATTTATGGGATTTTAAGTGCATTTCACCACACTTCTTTCCAGAGTAAAACAGCGAGTCATTATAGCTCGAGTGAAGTCTTAATTCAACTTTAAACAAGATTAAACGGAGACTGGATCGTGATATTTTCAGAAAATACTATTATAGTTATTTGCAGTCTAAATTTATACACTCACCTTATTCATACCCCCTTCTTGCGGGTGTTTTCCTGCTGTGGTTTATTTTTTCCTAAGTGAAAGCTAAGGGTTTTTTCTCGTAAACCCACAACGTAGTATTCTTCTCTCCAATATTATTATGTCTATTAAAAAAATTTTGATTGCTTACGTACTTCCTCGAGAAACTCTATGTGGAAAAGTTTCAGCTTAGTAAAACTAGTTTTGGCTAAGTTATTAATTAACTTCAAAAATTTCGAAAGTTTTGCAAAAATCGACGAACGTGGACCATTTCGAAGGGTCATAACTTATTAATGAAACATATAAAAGATTTTATTCTTTCATTTATTGATAGATATTGATTGCATATTTATAAATATATTCATAACAGTTAATATTTACAAACGCATCTTTTATAAAGAAGAAATTTCCAATCCGAGTTCAACACATTAATATAACACGATTGTCTCTTATTACGAATCACTTTGCTGCACACCCCGACCTTAACGATTCAATTTATCAGGTGCGGGAATGAACAAAAAAGAAGTTGTGGTCCTAGAAAGGGCTCAGAAAATAGTTGAGCAACAGAAAGGGTAGATGATAAAAACTTCGCTAAGGGAGAACCTTAATGGAGAAATGGAGAGCGCTAATGTCTCTTAAAATCCTTTTTTAAGCTGGACTACATTAAGGATTCATAACGCGCTCGATGAAAGATATAATAATGTGGTAGACACGATGCGAGATCTTTGCATATTCTAAGTATTTAACTACCTTCTTTTTTGCTCCTATTCGTGGAAGAATGATTGGGAGAAAAACCACCATTGGGGAATCCCGCTGGATCCTTCTCTTATGGCCCAATGATAACTTTGTAAAGATCACTAAAGAGATGAACATTTCCTTTAGAAAAGGAGTTTGAGGTTTGGGAATATATGGAAGGTACCAAGATTTTCAACAGGAGATAGTATAATGATCGGTCAACGATAGCATGGTTTGGGTTGAGTTTCACTCTCCAAAGGATGAACGGACGTAGAAAAACATCAGCACTCGAACCTGAACCTGTCCGCGTGGATGTTTTAGCCAATTAATCCATCGAGCCCAGGTTCACGTCTTTACGTGCAAATTCGCCTCTACCCTTTTCCTTGTGGATTCTCTATATTTTAGAATTCTGATTTATTTATCCCATCTATCTTTCTTTTTCTTGGCAATTTCTTTCCGGCTATGGAAGGTTGTACTGCAGTTAAGTTCGCTATAGAAAGGATAGATTGGAGTGTTATAAGCCAATGTTTCCAAAATAGAGAAAAATGAGACCTCCAAAATTTTCAAGTCGATTTGAAACGTCTTTGTTGACTATTTAAGAACTGTACAACTATTTGTACAGTACTGTATTTGTAACTGTAGACATGTAACTGTACCATAGAGTAATCTTAGATTACTCTATGACCAGGTACATATACACATCTACTGTACATATCTAGATCGACTTGCCAACCAGTTCGTGTCCCGACGGATATTCAAAGGTAGCGGTGTTAAAATATCCAACCTTAACGACCTCGGTTGAAAATCCACATATTCTTGATGTAAATATTACCATGTCGAAAATTAAATAGACGATAATGAATTCTTACATGGATGATGCCTAATGACCTCGAATGATCGTCCGCGGCGACGGAGCTGTTAGCGTGGTAGCGTTCTTACCCCAAGGTCTCGGTTTATGTCCCAAAGATTTAATGCAAATCTTTATGCAGTCTCTCATTCGAGAATTAAATAGATGGTAATGAACTCTTAGCTCCTCATTTTCTCACTCTCTCCGCGTCATTCTCTTCACCATCGACTCTCTCTTCAGCTCAGAGGCTTCTGCAGTTGGTTAAATATATAAATGTGAGAACTCCGTAAAATACTTCTACCATCTTCGTTCGGTTGAAAGCGAGTAATATACGATGGAAACGGGTTCACTTCATTGCGATTGGTAAAGACGAAGATTGGAAGTTTCCTCGCCGTTTTCCCCTCGGCCAGAGTTAGATGAAACTTTTTAATCAATGCCAACCACAGGTCTTTGGAATTCATTTCCATTCGCTCACAGTCTGCCGATTTCGAACGATTAAAGACATCCTGTCGCCACGGACGAATTCCGTCTTCCGAGGAAGGCGTCTAGCCATTTTTTGGGATGAATTTTCACTTTCAGTTCTTGAGGCGAATGAAAGGGAAATGTTTCTTAACCATTCTTAATCTTGAGATAGGCAGTGAAGGATGAAAATCTCTGTCTCGGAAATTTTCATTTTTTAATATTTGTTGCTAATCTTCCTCTCTCGTAACTCTTGTGTTCATTAACCCAAGACTTCTACTTTTAATGATTCTTTTTCGTCAGCTAAACTGTAGGAAGATTTCTTCTGATTTGCATATAAATTTGACTCTTAGTTGCCCTATAAAGTCCATTTTCTGAAACGTTAAAATTTTACGTTACACTCAGCAGAGAAAAATTTCCTAATTTTTATTTTGAAATTCATCGGTGATCAATTGATGTTTCGTCGATATTTAATTTGATTTAATTATTAAATGGAGGACAATTTTTAGGAATTTGTCATGTCAGAATATTTGCAAGATGTGTGAGGATTGAAGGAGAGTTTGTCTGAGAAATATGTATTTGCGCATTAAGACTAGTTTCGACAGTTTCGGGTTGTTCTATATGGTATCCGCGTTCAGTTATGATATAATATTCCATTTCCTAGGAAGTCATTTCAGACAAAAACAACTCACATTGAGCAGGTGGGCGACGTGCGAGGGGTATCAATCTCATAATTTCTAATTTTAGGGGAGCATAGAAAAAGCTTTGTAAATCTCCCTAATATTTTGCACTTTCCATTTTACTGTAAAATACGGACACATTTTCGGCCCTGTATTATGATTTATACTTAAAATGGACCTTAATTAATGCTCACTTTATAGCCTATTGTTATAATGATTTGTTAGATTTAAAAGAGAGGAAATTTCCTACATATATGATGGATTTGCATGGACATATTCTCTTTAACTCTAACAAAACATTGTAATACAGGCCCTTGAAGCGAACATTAATTAAAGTCCACTCTAAGAATCCACTATAATACCAGGTCTTAGTCTCTTAATTGTGCCCTTAAACGATTCGGAAGTATCATATGTTCGTTTCTAGGGATTAGTTTCAGTCAGGGGCAGGCCTAGAAACCTGCCAAGAGGGACTGGGAGACAATTTTCTTATGAACTCATTTCCAATTATCCTGTAAATGCTATTTGATCGCGATGTAAGTAGTACTTAAGTAGTATAGTACAGAAAAATGCTTAGTACTAATAGGAGGAGGTAGGCGTGTAACATTGGCAGCATTTCATGATAAAATTTTAATTCACGATCCTCATCACATCACATCCCTATAAATTATTAGCACTAAAAAGTCATCGAGGGTCGACCCTACACCCCAAATATCAGCCAACGGTTTCAATCGATATTCTGATTAATGTATTCTCTTTGGCAAAATTTGAGATAGTGCTCTCGATAGTAGCTAAATGATAGTCGAGAGAAGGGTATGACGCGAAATACGACACTAAAAATATAAATAAGATACTAGTAAAATACAACTTGAAACTCTTTTTCATGCATGTCATAGTAATTAATTTCATTTCTTTGATTTGGATTGAAACCAACCGTTATTTGTGGTTTGAGTGTGATTATTTTATTTGTGCTTTTCACCCCTTTCAGTACTATCATACTCCCAAAAAATATCCTTGAAGGCCATTCGGGAGATGTAACCGTACATTATAGTGTAGAGTTATTATAAATGATTCATTCGTTTTCAAAACGCTGTATTTTGAAAAGGATTGCACATACAAATATGAGTACTATGAAAATAACCACAAACTAACAAAGTTGGTATTATGCGCACCAGGTTCCAGTGTGGACTCTGCTCCTACCCAAGATCACCTGACTTAATGTCTTGCGACTTCTTTAAGGGGAACATTAATGACCTTGTTTATGTATCTCCTCTGTCAACAACATTAGTAGAGTTCAGGGAAGGCATACATGCTGCAGTGATGACCATTGAAGGAGTTTTCGGACTAAACTGAATTTATCTAAGGACATTTTTGAACCTTTCTCTTTCCTGCAATGCCTTTATAAGTAGAATGAAAAGGTTTATGAAAAATCTGTGATGTCATATTTTAAACTGCATATTATATTTATCATGAATCATGTAGTTCATCCCTATTGCTAAATTATTATTTACATTTATGTAAATGGATTGGAGATACTAGTAAATGACTTATTATGGAAATTGTTTAAAATCGTAAATATAAGTTTTTTTATATTTATAATGGAATTGTGTGACGTACTACCTTCGGGAGGTTTCGGGGGGTTTTCCTCCCTCCTGGCAGGGTTTTGCTTTCCCTAACAATGACTACCACCTGACCTATTGCCAATCTATGGTCATTAAATATATAATAAATAAATATATGTTTATAAAAGANTTCGTTTATTGGCAATTTACCCTAGCCTTTAAGTCATATAACATCTTTTGTCTTTGTCCCCGCTTGTCTTTTCCCTTGCATTTTCCCCTCAATGACATGCGAACATTATCATTCCTATAGTAGTTGCAAAAACGTAAATTAGAGAAAACCCCACTTTACAAAATTAAAAGTTTGCTATACAGCTACTTAATCGAACCAAGGCGACTTTTTTTTATCCCATCTATCTTTTCTCATTGGAAAATTAATGGAATGGCTTTTTCATAAATTTCCTTTTGAAGGAATGGATCACATTCTCTGAAGAAAGTTGAAATCAAGCTTTGGAAATATTTTCCACGCCAATAATCATTTCTCACTTTATTAATGAGCGTTTAATATAAAAGGGTTTAACCTCTCATATAGAGTTGTGTGCCTCAAAACACAAGAATAAACGTAAGTAAAAAGACGGACTGGAACCCAGGTCTCTTACTTGACGGGCAGGTATTCTGACCACTAAATGAAGACACGGCATGGTAGTTAGAAGGTAAGTAGTCCCAATCATGCCGCAATTTTCACTCTATTTATACTTGCGTTTGCCATATGAATGGTACTGATTAAGTAAGTTACCAGTCGATAAACCTCTTTATTTCTATTTAAAACTTTACTAATGTTTTATTAATACCACTGACGACAGATTAGATGGAAGAAGAGACTTTTTAGTCTCTATCTCGCTTTAATAAACACCTAAAGACCTGAAGAATTTCTAGTATTCGTGAATTCATCTCAGACGCATAATATCGGTTCATTATTTTCTCTTGCTTGTATTTATTTAAAAGGATAGAATGCGGAAAAGAAACTGCTAGCTTTCAAGGCCACGTCCGATATGGATCAAAGCTTTTACGAAACTGCCCGAGCGTGATCTACGTAGTAGGAAACGCTGCGGTGGCAGGGGTACGGATTATACCGCTAACCTAGTTTACCCTGATTTATCATCGCTGCAAAATGTTAAACCCTCATATAATCATAGCTACAGTTTGCGGTTGGGATCTAAACGACGCGAGTTCCGCAACGTATTTGAATTGGTGTGGGGAATGGTGTTTTTAGAAGGAGCGTGCGGCATTATGTGAGTCGTACTAATGCTAAACAGGTGCTTAGACAAAGTTGAAACCTTGTGAACTAACCTCTGAATGGCGGGTGTTCAGCGTGGTTTGTCGCCGTCATTTTGCGGTTCCTCGAAAATGTTTTGGTATCCAAGTTTTCGAGTACAGGAAGAACAAATCGGATTACAGGATAGAGTAATGTTTAAGAGATGCTACGAAATATTAAATTCGCTTTATTCTTTCAGATTTCTGTATTTTCTCGACATTATTTGCGTTTCGCTCAGATTTTACGAGGATAATAATTTTTCTTCGAGCTGTAACACTTTTCAGCTTAATATGGATTTGCATGGACATATTCTCTTTAACTCTAACAAAACATTGTAATACAGGCCCTTGAAGCGAACATTAATTAAAGTCCACTCTAAGAATCCACTATAATACCAGGTCTTAGTCTCTTAATTGTGCCCTTAAACGATTCAGAAGTATCATATGTTCGTTTCTAGGGATTAGTTTCAGTCAGGGGCAGGCCTAGAAACCTGCCAAGAGGGACTGGGAGACAATTTTCTTATGAACTCATCTCCAATTATCCTTTAAATGCTATTTTATCGCGATGTAAGTAGTACTTAAGTAGTATAGTACAGAAAAATGCTTAGTTCTAATAGGAGGAGGTAGGCGTGTAACATTGGCAGCATTTCATGATAAAATTTTAATTCACGATCCTCATCACATCACATCCCTATAAATTATTAGCNTCTTTCTTCTAATATTCAATTACAAAGGGTTAGATGTAAGAAGGGGCTACGAAGTCTAAATCTCGCTCTTAAATTAAGAAACCATTTTTATAATTAGTGGATGAGTAAAGTAATGTGATTCCATTTACTTTTCTTTTAAGGATACCATTTCAGAGCTAGTAAAGAACTGAGTTATCTGGATTATAAGAATGGTTCACAATGAGAAGCACGTTCATTTAAGTGTGGAGATCTCTATCTATATTTATAAAAGGAGCAATATCTAAAGAATGTACTTTTCACTTAATAACAACAAATATCTTGGGCTAATACCCGTCAGCAATTCTATAATCTTTCTGCATAGCTATCTATAACATGATTTACTATAGCGGCATTCCTTTCTGACTTGGCATGTCAAGATAGATTTACTGCATTTAGTTTTTGTCATATTTTCATTAATTTTGTTACTTTGAAAATATCATAAAAAGTAGGATTTACACCATTAAAAACGCTATCTCGTTAAAACGCTATAATGCGAAGAAAACTACTAATTAGTGGTTAGTAGAAAACTGAACAAGGTGAGGATTAAAAGTTAACGTGGCCTATATCTTCTTCGTAATGCTTTCATTAACTGAAATACCGTAGTTTTGTAATCATATGGTGTTTTGTTGATATATTTTTGCAAAAACATGATGTTTAGTAATTAATGCAATGATTCTAGTGGCATTCAAGAATAACATTTCTAAACCACTGTATTTTGATACTTCTCTTCGGCCACTGCTACGTGTATTTTTAAGTGGAAAAATATGGGTAATTTAATTTAGGAGATTTTGCGGCCCTCTTCAATGGAATAAATTGAATAATCCCCTAAACAAGGAAATAAAATAACGATCGGTTTTGCACATTAAACTAATAATGGTTAGTAGGTACGCTTATACAAAGGCTTATAAAGGTAAATATTTAAAAAGTTCCTCATAGAATTGACTGTTCGAGTGTAAATCATAATGATGATGGTAATGACATCCATTAACTTTTTATACTCATTATTCCTTTCATTTAAGAGCATATGAAAATTAAACAGTTTGATGCTAAGACATTTTTATTTGTATTAACCACCTTTATTGAACTGAATTATAATAAATTAATGTCGTAAAGTGTCATTCTTTTCCAAATAAGATGAAATAATTACTATTATTTGGCATATTTTTGTTGTGCGGTTTATTTCAAGAACAATCCACCTAATTCGCATGTTAATGAGGTGAAATTTCTAGTATTTATTGTTTAATTAATATTGATGTATGTACATCTATATAACTCACTTGCACTCGAAAGGTTCTTTGTGTGATTAACGATTGTAAATAAGGCAATCTGAAGAATTTAAGGAAGAAAAGCACTAAAGTCCGCAAACTTCTCTATTTCGTTCTGATAGACGCTAACATTGATTCCAGCCCGCCATTAAGTCCAGACCTATTCCAGAAAGGAATTCCTCGGCCGGAAATTCTGAAAATGACTCAAATGAATGTGCATGTGGAGGTGGCTCGAATGAGGAGAAGTTCGAAAGCTGTTTGATTTCCGCTGCTGTGGGAATCGGTTTCCTTTTATTTAGGCGGAACGCCTGAAAAAGATTAAGTTTAAATCTTTTGATCCGGGAATGAGATCGATAGAAACTAGGTTGTGTTATTCTTTAATTCAACTTTCCCGTCCTTTTGATTGATGAAACGTGCAATATAAACAAGGGAATGCAGTTAAAATGAAGCAGAATGTTGAGGCAGAGCGCGTCTGTGTCCAATCCTTTAGAATCTACGGCGATTTTAAATCTTCTTCGGGAAGGATAAAACCTTCTCAGGCAGAATGGCTACGGTCTGAAAATTACATCTTAAACTAGGACGAGAAAAGAGTTTTTTTAACCGATCTAATGTAGTATCTGACGAAATTCTTTCGGAGTAATTTGATCATAGAAAGGATGTTGAAAGCAAAGGAGTGAGAGAACTCTTAAAAATAAATATAAATTAAACTTATTTATTTATTATTTATTGTAAAATACCGTTGCGGTTAGACGCAAATTCAGGCGGCGACGCTAACATACGCTACAATGTACAGCTATCAAAATCAACGCTACACAATTCTACATGTAAAATTACAAAACATTTGTATTTAAACACCTCCTCCATTATCTCCATTAGTTTGCTAACTACGCTAAATTTTAATTTAAGCTGCCATAATTAAAAAGAACAGTATATTCTCGTCTATAGGTTGGCCTTTAAATACAAAACTTCAATAAAAAAATCTAGTGTTGACCTATACAAGAGAGAAATACGAGGGTCATTCAGAAAGTTCTACCCGTTTCCAAATAAAAACTTCGAAAATCATCTTTAGATTATGTTTTTTGTGTAACAC
>KZ308274.1:80979-96314 GCA_000376725.2 Ladona fulva
TAAAATTCAAACATAAGGGTAAAAGAAATATTCTAATTACAGTATATAAAACATTGATAAAATAAACTAATAAATAAAACTTAATATAGATACTCATAAAACTGCAAAGATTTGGGTTGTGGGGAAAAAACTTCTCAACTGAAGGTTTTTGGAGAAAAACCCACGATGCGGGAAAACACCCACACAAGAAGAAAAAAACCCGCGAAAACACAGATATATCGATTATACAAATGCAAAAAACCGAGAGACCGAATCTGGCTGGATACGACTGAAGCTTGCATAAACAGTATGCTAATGTCTTAAATCTTGACTTATACGAACTTATGCAAATCAAAGTTGTTGTTATAAATAATCAACTGTATCTCTTTTAGTCCTTATTACTTGAAAATATATTTTATTTTAAAGGTACGCACGCTATAATTGAAATTAATCCCCTAGAATTAGATTGGCGGTATTTAATATTTACGAAAGAAACTAGGGTTGACTTAAACACGAGTTAAAAGCGGAAATTTTAAGTAAACATTCGGGGGGTCGACCTGCACACGAGATCGACTTATTCACGAGTATATACGGTAATCTAAAACCACTACAAACACCATGTGCTTTTTTAACACGGTGTTGGTAATGGTTGTTTGTCAAACAATTCACCAGAATCCTTGAAAGAAAATAAATATGGAACTAAGCTGTAATGAATTAGAAGTTTAAAAAACACTCCGTAAGCCGTATATCGGCAGGCGGCACTCGTGTTTAGAAACAAACGCGAAGCTCCGGATTACCGATTTCTGGGAATCTGGGCATTTCCGAAACAAAGTCTTCATTCTCAAGGGCTTCACTATAGAAAATGAATAAGAGGTGTGGATGGCCGGGCTTTTATCTTTTGTGAAGGTGTGAGGAGTGGGTGGGGTTTTTCTGTTATGACGTCTGGAAGGAGGGTGAGGGCTCCTTCCTTTCTGAGGGCGGTCAAGCTTTTATCTTATGTGAAAGTTTGAGGTGAATAATTAGGTGGGGTTTTTTCGTTATGACGTCTGGAAGGAGGGTGAGGGTTTTTCTGTTCCTTTCTGAGAGCGGTAGAGGAGTGTGTTCTTGTATAGAGGGAAATTCGGTAATGGGCCCAAGTCGTAATTCATTAGGCGGCTTCTGTTTTGGTTAAATGAGAATACTTTCATAAGCATCTAATTTGGAGTTTCTTGTACGGACTTTTTTAACTTTCGGTTGTGTAGATTAATTCTGTGACCGTGTTGTTGTATGTGTTGCGCCACGCTTGATTCATTAATTTGGTTGTTTCTGAAGCGAGCTAAGTGTTCTCTAAATCTAGTCTCTAGTTTTTTCTCTTTTATAGCGTTTTCCTTTGCCCTATGTAGAATTTATTACAGTCTTGTCATGATATTTCATAGATGCTTGATTTATGTATTGATGGGGTGTTGGTAGGGTGGGTAATTTGTTGTTGCTGATGAATACTGGCGTTAGGCCAAATTTTGAGAATATTTGTTTCAATTTGTCTTTTATCCGTGGTGCAAAAGGGTAATTTTATGAAGTTACGTTTTTTTTTTGTTTTGAGTAGAGTTAAGGGTTGTGTGTTATTTCACGTTGAGTTTATGTTTGTGTTTCCTCAGAATGTTATTAACAATGGAAATGTCGTATCTTTTTTATTGCGCAATATTTCTTATGTGAGACAACTCTTTCGTGAATTCTTTGTGCAATAGTAGTGATTTTAGCAGTGTGCGGCTAAATGCTCATGGCTCATGGACACGAAACCCATCAAGCCGACATTCGTGCGGCATTGGGTGTTTGCAACGTTAAATCTACTTTCATTATTTACTACAGCCGTGGTCTTTGCATAAAAATTAATTTCTGAATCATAATCATATCCACCATACATTCTAGCGGTATTTGATGGGTCATCGCATTAGAGGGAACGTATAGCAATTTTTCTGAGTACTATATTCTTTATTTATCGAAGAGTTTTTTCCCTTGAAAAGCATTACACTTTTTGGCTCACAAAAGAGTGACTGGGTCAGGCCGCGAGAAAGGATCTGAGATGAAGGTAACTTGAAGGTAATCTCCATCGGATCTCAGTGCCGCGCCAGATGCAGCTCTGGATGATTGGATTCCCGAAAGTCTTCCAAGGAATTACGGAGAGAGCGGTTCCCGCGACCCCTGATACCGTTTTGAGCATTGCAATCGGCTAACCTTCCTTCGAAGTGGAATATCCAAATAAGCAATTCCAAAAGCCAAAAGCTTAATCGTGGTCTACCCTCGAAATCTTCTGTGCAAGTTTAATCTTCTGAAAATGACGGAATCACCATCCGAATGAATTCCCTATCAGGCAGAAGCAGAGATGTAAGGCTGTGGAGCGAGATTAAACGGTGAAGTCCGATGGGCTTGCAAAAGGGATTAGTTCTTGCGTGGAAGATAGTGGTTCATTGGATAAGTCATCCCCAAATTGGGACGGCAGATTATAGTTGGTGAAGGGAAAACATACGATTTGAGTTTCAGTGGGAGCCGATGGGGGAGTACTTAGACAAGGTTATAAATCAATATACTTATACATAAATTCAGAAAGTTAGGAAACCTAGTATGTTACATGAAATAGAGAAAACACCCTACAAATGAGATGAAATACTTGATCGATCAATTCCATAGTTCTTGCTATTTACAGTATGTTTTAAAATTTAATCGCTTCATGTTAATCATTCCAATCCACTTAGGTGTCTCTACTTTTCAGTAGGTTCATGTGCCTTAATGTTCCTTTTTCCAATGCCATTTCTTTCGTTTATTGGCAATTTACCCCAGCCTTTAAGTCATATAACATCTTTTGTCTTTGTCCCCGCTTGTCTTTTCCCTTGCATTTTCCCCTCAATGACATGCGAACATTATCATTCCTATAGTAGTTGCAAAAACGTAAATTAGAGAAAACCCCACTTTACAAAATTAAAAGTTTGCTATACAGCTACTTAATCGAACCAAGGCGACTTTTTTTTATCCCATCTATCTTTTCTCATTGGAAAATTAATGGAATGGCTTTTTCATAAATTTCCTTTTGAAGGAATGGATCACATTCTCTGAAGAAAGTTGAAATCAAGCTTTGGAAATATTTTCCACGCCAATAATCATTTCTCACTTTATTAATGAGCGTTTAATATAAAAGGGTTTAACCTCTCATATAGAGTTGTGTGCCTCAAAACACAAGAATAAACGTAAGTAAAAAGACGGACTGGAACCCAGGTCTCTTACTTGACGGGCAGGTATTCTGACCACTAAATGAAGACACGGCATGGTAGTTAGAAGGTAAGTAGTCCCAATCATGCCGCAATTTTCACTCTATTTATACTTGCGTTTGCCATATGAACGGTACTGATTAAGTAAGTTACCAGTCGATAAACGCTCGGAACTAGGATCTTGAAGAAAAAATACGAATCGAAATATTAGCCGAATGAACAACATAAGCAATATTAAAGATATTCTTAAAAGTATAAATAACAAGGCGTACTGAGAGCCAATAATGTCGCCTAATTTTAGACCAGCCCACGCAAAATATTCAAGTAATGGGAAACTAGTACTTTTAAAGAATGTGACAATAAAGGGGATAATGTGGGAAGAAGTGAAGTTGTTATAACTCTATATTTCATTTATGTGTAGACATCTCTTTAACTGAATTTTAAGAAAGTAGCGGAGTACGTGGCATCTTTGTTGACAAAAATTGATCTCTAGGTAAAGCATTGTCCTGAATCTGGAGTTGTTTGTAAACAACGACACTGTAAACAGCTTTATCAGCGGAAGAAATTATCTCAAGAATTTTATGTTTCTAAAAGCGAAAGATAAGCTAAAATACAATATTTAGCGCATTATCTTTAAAGTGCCGCGCAATTTTCTCGTCGAGGCGTATCCAGAGCACTCCCATGGGAGGGTCAGTGAGTTTTTAGAGATGATTGTTTATATTCATTCTTTGTTCGGAAATCGATATTCACGAATGGACGAATTGGTTTATCTAACAATGATAAAGTGCCGGCATCGCAGATTTCGATCAAAATTTGTTATTGGATATACTTCGAGACAACAATAAAGAATTATCCCACAATTGGGTTGTAAGAAAAAGAAGATTGGAACACGGCTGTTTATGAATTAGAGTTTTAAAAACACTCCGTAAGCCGTCTTTCGGCAAGCGGAACTCGCGCTCAAAGACAAACGGGAAGCTCCGGATTACCGATTTCTGGGAAGGCCCCCTGAGGATGGAGGATTTGTCTCCGAAATGATCATTCACTTCCTTTGTGGAGACCCCCTGAGGATGGAGGCTTTGTCTCCGAAATGATCATTGGGCCTTTCCCAGAAATCGGTAATCCGGAGCTTATGGAGTGTTTTTAAACCTCTAACCAACATCTGGGGTTTTATGTGTAGTGATTTTCGTAGAAAATGGCCTTAAATTAGAACAATAACCCCATGGTTGTAATTGTAGAACAGCCAATACAGATTCACAGCCTTAAACGCTGACATGAATGAGTCTCTGATTTTTTTATGTATAACGCTCGTCAACCGAGCACCAGAAGAAATTAAACATCTGATTCATCTATCAAGGGTTCGAGCCCAGACAATCCAGAAGTTCCCAGTTCCCAGAATCCCAGTATTTATACTCATAAATTTTCTACTAAGAAATGTGTCGATTTGCAAAAAAAATTCACGAACTTCCTGTAAAGCTATAGAATCCTAACCCAAGGTATCGTTCGAGGTCGTGACATAGTAACATTAACAGTAAGTACATCTGTATGTATGTATCTGGAATCCACACGAAGTAGGGTTAGTCTCAGATTTAGAGATGGTTCAACGTAGAGCAGCCCGTTTTGTCAGTGGAGATTTCAGGTTCGACAGTAGCGTTTCGGCCATGATGAAATCACTCGGATGGAATTCACAGCAGGGGAGAAGATCTGTTTACTAACGAAAGCTTTTCGAAAAATTCATCGGTCCAGAAGGTTTAGGTGAAGTAAAGTATATTGTCATTCCGGTGAACTGCGAGCGTGATCTTCGAGAGGCAACGACTAAGCGTTACAAGGAAATAATCGCTAAAACGGATATTTACTTCTGGTCGTTCTTTCCGAATAGCATCAGAGAATCTAACAGGGTAGATTAGGTGGATACAGGCCTGTCACTCGAACTATAGTATGAGAATGTGAATTAGCAACGTAAACATCAATACCGTTTACTAAGAAGTCCATCGAAAGTTTATTTAAACTATGATAGCTGGGTCAGATATGTAATTTTATCGGTGTTTGTTTGGTGAGGTTTATACACCAAAATATCTGCAACTTATTCCAGCCAATGTTTTAGACTATGTATATTTATCGGCTGATCTACATTTACGATTTTGAGGTTATTGTAATAGTTTAAGACCTTTTTTCGGGAAAAATACTACTCATAAAACATTATTTCTGGGGTAATTCCCCAAAATATTGCCTCGAAATCAATCTAACTACCAATTTTCATCGAAATCTACTTTGCCTACTGAGTATACTCCCCTTGTAAATATGAATTGAAAAATGTTATTGTTATTTCGCTCATTTTTCCGCCTTGAAATTTTGATGGATATTGCAAGTAAATGCTTATTGTACGCAGATAAATATGTAACTAAAACATGTTATGTGAAGCTAAATGGAGGGAGTTAAATCGAGACATGTTATCCCTTTATCCTGCGTTGACGTCTATGCATGGAATACATTTTGGGCCGTAAGCTGGAGATATGTTCTTGCATCCATCGACTCCTTTCATCCTAGGAAAAAATGAACCCAGGCGATTTCCACTCACATCAGTTGTTGCCATAATGCTCATCGTACGTTTTCTAACAAATTCTTTGGATCCAATCCATCGAAGAACGTTTCGTGGTGTTTTTTCTGGAAAGAAACCAAACGGCGTCCGTTTAAACTGTGCTTTTCTCTTTTTTTCTGTTTGTTATTCCCGCACTCTTTCCTTTTCCTGTGAACCATCCTGATTTATAAATCCCATCCATCTTTCACGTTCTTGGTATTTCCTTTTTGGATTTGGATGAATGTTTCGCATTTAAGTTTTCGCTACAGAAATGTATTTGAGTGTTATTAGCCAATGTTTCGGAATTAGAGAAAAATGAGTTCTCCAAGCTGTTCAAGTCAGTTTGAAAGGTTTTCGTTGACTATTTGAAAACCTGTACAATTCTTCTTCGACCTGCCCTTTTGTTCATGTCCCAACGGTTATTCAAATGTAGCGATGATAAAATATCCAACCTTAGAGACCTCTGTTGAAAGTTCACGTATACTTTATATAAATCTTACAAAGTCGAAAATTAAATAGACTAAAATGAACTCTTAACCGGATGATATCTAATGACCTCGAATGATCGTCCGCGGTGACGGAGCTGTTAGCATGGTGGCCTTCTAACCCCTGGGTCTCGGGTTCGAATAACGAAACATCAGATTATTCCGGCTCGGGAATAGTTGTGTATGTTCGTAAATAGTAATGATAATTAAAATGGATGTTATTGAATTTTTCCTGTTTCCATTAAAGAAGATGTTATTGTTATTATTAATTTCTTTTTGTCGAAAAATTATTTAAGTTCCCTAACTGTATTTAATCTTTAGGAAATTTTTTCTTCTGATCGATGTAGTGAGGATAAGTACATAATTTATTACTCTCTTACGTTACCAGTTATTAATCTACTAACTTAGGAATTCTCACAAGTTTCACAACAAGTAATTAAAAATTACAATGATATTCACTGTTGTGTAAATAGTACACGAAGTCGCTAAATTGGTTAAATTCACACGTTGTTTGTGCAAGTTCACAAATAAATTGGTCAAATTCAAATTTTTAACTTAATTATTTGAAGAAAATATTATTTATTGCTAACTGAAATGTTATGAAACGTTTTTTTGTTTGATTTTGTATTAACTGGAATTCGAATTATGCTCGATTTATAATACCCATTGCCTTTTTTTCTTTCATTCATATCATTACTAATGGTTTATAGCTTTTATAAATTCTCTTTTATTAGCTTTTATCAAGGTAAACAAATTTTATCGTGCAAGTTCTCGATAATTAAAAAAAGCGACAACAATAAAATATAAAGCTTTTGATTGGTTTGATTGTTTGTTTCACTTCCTTTTAATGTCAATAAATCAAGGGGAAGGATTTTTTACTTTTAATGTCAATAAATCAAGGGGAAGGATAAGAAGGACTTGTAAACTTTTTTATCGAAGATTTTTAGAAAAATCTATTCATTTTCTTCTCCTATGGAATACCTCGCAATAAAAAGTGTACCTCGGGAATATTTTCACCATTCATTTTTCTCTGATTTCGTAAATCACCATTACTCTGTTATTCTTTCATCTTCTGCAGTTTCATCCATCATTGCTTTTTCTTATCTCTTCTGTCCACCAGTGTTTTCTCGTTCAAACTCCCTTTCACCTGTTCCTCTCGTATTCTCGTCCTTTTTCTTCTGTAAACATCCCTTTCTATTGCCTTATGGCTTTCATGAAACCATTAGTCTTCATAAACCATAACACGCGCGTTGGAAATACGAGTCAAAGCTTTCAAAGGAATATTTGCTCTTCCCTGAAGTGCTGCGATCCTCATATTGCTAACGTAAAAAAAAAACTTTTTTAGTTAGTGATGAATTCATCGAAAGCAATGTTAACGGTAACTATTTAGTAGGAATTAATATCAAATTTCACACGGCCAAAATGCTTTTCCTGCAATGCTTGTGAATATGGGCGAATAAAAATAGAAAAAATAGTTTATTTTGTGAGAAAATCGATAAACTGACCAATATTATACTACATTTATATCGCTATTCATTTTGTTCGATGTACTAAATGCCATTTTAGTGATTAATGGCTAGAATTTTAACTAATAGAAACCTGAATGTCTATATGATAAGGAAGTATTTATATGTAACAATTCATATTTGATAGATAAATATTTATAAGTAATAAATATACAATAAATAAATATGTATTTTATACGTATGTGTATGCGGGAACGCACGTATTAATTGGAACAAACGACTTTTTTTGTTCGATGAAATGTGTATTACTGCAAACATATTCGTGTACATGAAATAACAATTCACGAAATTTCATATCTCATACAATTTTAAGTATATATGTTGTTATGTAAATGTTTTCAAAATTGTACTCACTTCCACCAGGTCTTGCACATATAGTGAAAATTTTTAATAATAATGATAATAAATCATTCATAATTATACCTTCTCAGCCTCCTATCGGATTATATTGGAGAGGCCATATTTAACAATCACTTAGTTTTACAGATAGACAGAATCAAAAGAGAAAACATTTGACGTACCCGGGACTCGTATTCAGATATTCCTGGGTGGTTGCTCTAACCATTTAAGCTACCATGGAATTGCCCTTCGGTTTTGGGATTATCAGCTAGTTAATTACTCAAGGTTATTTACGATAAGTTCAATTCATATCATGTCAATTTTCAATTCTCTACTTTATCTACCTCTTCGCGTGTACTTTTCCAAATATGGTACGTATGGTTTGGTCTCCGTTTACGCCATAATGTAGCGAGAAATACTGCGGCCGACTTCTAACATTCTTACTCTCTATCTGACATTCGTCGATTTATCTGACATTCTTATTTTCTATTTTGTGAAAATGCTCTCACCATTTCTCCATGAAATTTTGATTGATTGCACTCCTGCACAACAGAAAGCTATTATTGAACAAGATTTATGTTCCTTTGCTCGTTGTTATTTAACTCGAATAAAAAAATGTGGGATTGAATTTAATAACAGTGAATAGTGTACAAAGGTAGATTAAATGAAGCAATGTGATGATAGAGGGAATGGCCGGGGTTTGATGTAACAGAGGGATGAAAAATAGGGAAGTAGGGAGAGAGGGATTATTATGAAGTGTGGAAGAGAAGGAATAATTGGTTATAGTAATGGGAGGCAGAAAAAAGGATTCTGATACACAGTGGTGCCTTGAATAACTCGTACCCACTCAAAGTTTGTATCTTAAAACCTAATTATGTCGTATTTTTCCTGATTTTTCGGTTCGTATTTAGGTTCGGTTCAAAATTATGTTCGAATCTAGAGGTAAAATGGAGTTAGGTCAAAGTTTGTTCGTCAAAAAGTTGTAGAGTGGTTCGAAAGTCGAGATACCACTGTATTTACAGGTATTTAAGTCATAACCTGCGCTGGCCCAGCCGGTTATGACTTAAAGTGCGATTGGTAAACCGATCGAAAAGCTGGACTCAGGTGTCAACATATCAAGGAAAAGGGTGAGAGGTAAATTTGCACATTGCCTACGATTACTACCCGTATCTTTCTCCTTCCAGATGACTGCTCTAGCCATTTGAGCTATCGTGCAAGAAGAATTTAGGAGACTGTGGGCACGTGATTGTTCTGCCGCTGTAGCTCAACTGGCTAGAAGAGTCACCCGGAATGTGGGAGACGCGGGTTCGAGTCCCAGTCCTGACATGCCGTTCAGTAAACTTTGTCGACATGATTAATTTTTTTTGTCACCATAGCTCAATTGGCTAGAGCAGTCATCCGGGATGAGAAAGATTCGGGGTCGATTCCTAGTCCTGTCAGAATTTTTTCATATCCGTTTCTCCTTGGAAATATCAGTATGTCCTTCAATTACATGGGGGTATACTTGGCCAAAGCTATGGCAAACTGAAAAATACGTGTCTAAAATAGCAGAGAACTCATCTTAACTTTAAAGACCAAAAGAAGCTACTATGATAAAAGCTCAAAGTCTAGTATCCATTTACCAGAATGTATAAATGCCTATTCCGATACCGTCGGTGCACCTGTTGGCCCATATTTGTGTTACCCGAGGATTCCTCTTCAGCCGATATCGAAACAATCCCAAAAGTTTTTGGAAGCAATTCCAAACACCCGCTCAATTTACCGCGGATGTATTTTGGGAGTGCTTTGGGAATTAGAAGCAACTTAACATCCAACACCGCAAACAATTTAAAAGTTTTTCCGCCATTCGCTATCTTCCTTTACCGTTCAACTCCAATTCTGAAGGAATTATAATTACGAACTCGAAAATGTTTGCTATATCCTCTAAGGAAGGTGAAGTTTAAAGGGTATCCATCACGACTGAATTTGATTTGTGGGCCTATCCTTACGTTCACCCCTAAGGTTCAAGTGATAGATTCACGAAGACGTAACCCTAATCCGTCCTCTGTCAGCGTCTCCTCTACGACCTCTTTACCGAAGAGTTTAGCAAATTTTGCTGGTTTTAGCCATTTTACTGTACCGTTCTCAATGTTTCTATTCAAAGTGTTATATAAGTACATTTTCACATTTAACTCTAATATTCACCTTTCAATATGTTTTATTTAAGGTTGATATTTTTGAATTAAGTTAAATGTTCGCACGCTAAAGTTGATTGGAATTTCTCGGTAACTTATGAACAGAGCTATTAATATAAAGGCAAGATAATGGCCAACCTTCAGTTTAAGTATCATTATTTATTTTGAAACTGGTGCAAAGAATACGAAGCGACTATCAGGATATGAATTCATAATTGACCTAATTTTAATTCATCGAAGATAGTTGAAAGTAGACACTAACGGTTCTTCAAATACTTGAAAACTGCTGAGAGATGAATGTTTTGGATCACACATTTACATGCGAATGCATTCTCAAAATTTGACGCGTTATGCTCTGCAGACTACTACTACTACAAATTGGAACTAACCAGCCGTGGGTTGGTTGGCTTTGCTATCTAATATCAAGTAATGTAGTTACGCTGAAACTAATTATGTATTTGAAATGATAAGATTACGTTATATAAAAAGACAAAGTTTATCAAGGATAAGTGTCCATGATAAGTATGCGAGGGCGATCGTATGACATCGATAGCGAAACGTCCTCGTCTTTTAGAGATAAACTCATTCCATAAGCCGTAGTTATGGGACTGTTGATTTCGTGGCTATAAAAGAGTTAATTATTTATATCGGACGACATTATAATAAAGCGTCATGATAACAATTTGAAAAATTACCGCGTATTTTGAGATATATTCTGCAAAGAAATTCTATGAGGATGCCATTGTAGCTAAGTATAAATGGCGATATTTTACTATATTATTTTTCTGCACAGTAAAAAGGGAAACTCTACGTGTTTTAAAATATTATTTTCAAGAATTTTAATTCAAGCTAAGCCAGAATCTGACGTAAAAAATGACAGTCTGATGATAGAGATTTAAAAATATCTTCCCCTTGATAATGTCACTCCACCTTTCTGATTAAATCTTTTAAAGGAATAATAAGTGTGAAAAATAGCGACCTGATTTGGCCTCGAACCCAGGTCTCTCACTTTCAGTGCAGGTATTCTTAGCACTGAACTACCATGCCGCGAAAATTCCACACTAGTAAGGGAAAGCATTGTGTGCAAGGCGAGCGGCCTAAATGCCTGGAAAGTGAGAGACTTGGGTTCGAGTCCCAGTCATGTCGCTATTTTTCACATTTGTTATTCATTTGGGATATGCCGCACTTCTTTGTCGTACAAAGTATTAAACCTATCCTTAAATCTTTTAAATTGTTTGCAGAGAATAATGTTATATGCTGGTTGGATTGTTCACATCCAAGCATCACAGATGGACAGAAAATCCTAATCCCTACAATGTATGTACATACTATTGACAAACGATGTGATTTGGAACGAATATCTCATGGCACCTGAAAATTAGAATTAGACGTGATTAGTGTAGAATGATTTTCCTATGGTTTTATGATATTAGGTGTAAGAGAGGCTTATTGGCCTAACCTCACCAAAAGGGTTAAATAAATACATAGATAAATAAATATTGTGGACCCCTGATGATGGAGGCATTGTCTCTGAAATGCGCATAGGAATTTCCGCAGAAATTGGTGACGCGGAGCTTCCTGTTTGTACTTAAACGTGAGTTCTGCCTGTCGACTTATGGCTCACGGAATTTTTCAAAACCTCTAAACATCTAAAAACCTTTAAGTGATTGATGTAGTAAGCATACAAACATAACTTTTGGAAAAGTTATAGGAGATATATACAATCAGGTGAGAATGTTAATACACAAAGAAATTAGCGTTCATGTAGCTTTTGAAAATTTCTTCAATTCCTAAATATACTTCAAATGTAAATTATTCGTAAATTAAAAAAAATCGACTCAATTCGTGACAATTGTTTATTGAGATGTATTAGTTATTTCAGAGTTTTTCATGACAACGCTTCACAAAATTTTTAAAATGTGTAAGCGAACATCCCTAATTCGGTTATACAGCTATGACCAATGGACTGACGATGATAAAATAGAATAGTTTATTGATACATAACACTTGCAGCACTAACTGAACAAAGAAAAAATCTGTTTGCAGGTTGGTATCACATCTGTTGCTGCTTGGGATTACTTATGATTACGATTTATTAGCTTATGATGACATTACAACCGTAACTTTAGAATTACAGATTTCACATTGTAAATTTAGAAATTTGAAAATATACAAAGCATAATACATTGTACATAGAAACAGCGTAATATATAAAATGGGAAATAAATACAGCAGAATGATTACCATCTATACATGACGACACATCATATTATACATTTATATCAACATCTTCAAATAACTCTATTATTGAATAGTAACATTTATTTATTAAAAATAAAAAAATTATTACAGAATACTACGTGGTTGATAGGCAGTTTTGTTTCGTGACTACTATTAATTTGTTATAAACTCTTCTTCCCATATACTGGGGACTATTTTCAAACGATTCGAGTCTATTGTTAGGATACTGCAGCATATTCTTTACTCTTGTCTCATGTATGTGGCCCAACCGTGCATTTTTCAGTATTTCAATATTTGCACTAACATAACACATAATTTCTCATAAGTAAGTGCATGGCAACGTATGCCACTTTCTTTGAATGCTTGCTTCCAGACTCTCAATACCCCATATTATTCAAACTAATTACTAGTTTCTTTTGTGTTTTGAATATCGTCTCCCAACCTGGGGCATTTCCCCAGAGGATGATACCATACTTTAAGACAGAATGGAAACAAGTGATGAATAAATAAATTATACGTTTTATACATTCTTTAATACCATAATGTATGGTATATATATATAAAAATATAGGTATACCTCTGTGATATATTTTCCACGCAAGATTTACTGCGACGGCAAAATGCTTCTTCCCTAACAATTTTCTATAGATCTAACATTGGGGCGAGGCGTTTGAAAACTTTTCCTATTATCGAGTCCATCCTCACGTCTCGGAGGAAATTTCCTTATTCCCCACTTTGAGTTCTGAATCGAAGGATTAAAAAGAGAAAGTTTTCCGGCGACGGAGGATGTTCTCCATTCTCGCGCAATATTCATCCATCTCCATTCTCAGGTAATCCTCTTCCCGCAATAAACCACTGCCAAGATTTCAGCCTTTATTTTTCCATGTGTGCTCCTCCTCTGTCGAGGAAGATTCCCATTTGATGGCTCTCCCGCGGACTCCTTTGGAAGAAGTTTCGCTTTCTTTTTTTCTGAAATATTTGAAGGCCTCCGACGATCGATGCATAAGTGAGAAACTAGCATCACTTTCTTTAAAATTCGGCATTTATATAGGTGAAGAATATGTATAAGCATGATTAGTAATCATGTCTTCCCAAAGTCGGCATCTTCTTGTCGCTGCTGTAAAAATTTCACGATAAACTGGTATAAATATTGCAGAATCTACCAATTCGGCCCCGACTTCGTGTGGGCCTCCATTATAAACAAAAAGGAAAAAGAACATTTATACCTTTACCACAATATTTTATTTCGCGACCATGGTTTAGACCCTTTACGTCATCATTAGGTGTGATTATGATGACCTAAAATATGACAATGTTGATGATGATGATAATAATATTTTTTTAATAATTAATAATATATTTAAATACATCTTCAAGTTATAATAGAAGAATTAAAATAATATTGAATCACAATAATATTATATTTTTAAGGAAGAGTCATAACCCAATAGGGACCTGCCAAACCATGCTAGGTTTGTCGGCGGGTTCCCAGTTGGATATACAGTGGTACCTTGGTTAATCAAACGGCAATCCGTTCCATGATTGTCGTCGTTAACCAAAACCGTCGTTAGCCACGGCGCGATTTTCCACAGCCATATTGAATGTCAAATATAAAGATAAAACTCATTAAAATCATGGTACACAAGTTTTTACTCATATTTGCAATAGTAAAATTATCATTAATTAAATCAGTAGTCAAAATAGAACATTTTACTAGCCAATCATCACCAGAAGGCGTCGTTAACCAAAGACGACGTCGTTATCCGAGACATATTTTTATCACAACCATTCGTCGTTAACAAAGTACGTCGATAACTAAGGCCGTCGTTAACCAAAGTATGTACCACTGTATTATACAACTTAGTTTTACAGTTAACTTCAGATTAAAAAATAAACTCAATGTGCAATGATACATAGACATTAAAATTGATACTTTCAAAAACTTGTTTTTAAGCAGATAAATATTAGTAAATATGTATACACGAACCAAAAATTACTTTAACTAAATTATTAATACAAATTTACATTAAATTAACATTAATAATTAATAATAATGCGACTTTATTAGAGCGATATTGAAACTATCAAGTCTCTTTTTACATCGAACCCTTAAAAGACCGAACCTGATGATGACATAAAGGGTCGTGAAAGGATGATGACTATGGCCGTGGAATAAAATATTATTATTATTTCTTTAAAGGCTACAGGAGACCCCAATTACACCCGTTTTAATAATTTGGACTATCACAGACACAAAGGACGAATACACACGACCATTCCCTAACAGGAAAAATCCGATTAGCCGGGCTTCGAACCCGGGACGTTAGCGTTGGAGCGCTACTCCGCCACGCGGCCGGCTAACGGTGGTAAGGGTATAAGCGTTATTTTTTCCTTACTCTCTATAAAGATTATTCGGTTTTAAAATATTTTAAATGAATTTGAATGGTTTACGTGGAATATTTGCAAGGAGGATACTAACAGAAACGTCACTTAAGTTATCGAAGACTCTTACCATATTTAAAACACTGAATATAAATTTTTGAAAACATTGACTGTATTGGTGTTGAATATTCTGCGACGTGCTAAAATTAAGTACGTGTGATACGATGGGTAAGGTTTTTTAAGATCCCCAAATTCCCTCGTTTCTTGTAATGAAAGATAACATCTTCGATTAATACAATATATAAAACAAATACAGTATTTAAGAATTCAATATATGAATTCAATATATAAGAATTCAATATATGTATAATATTACGAATAAATTATATTACTAT
>KZ308274.1:96503-122612 GCA_000376725.2 Ladona fulva
ATATATATAGGGCCCAAAAACAATAATGTACCTGGCCGAATCAGCGAATAATAAATCAAAATTTATTGAAAAAAATCTCTAAGATAAAATTTCTTCTTGGTCAGGAGAAAACACATAAACCGGAGGAATATCATGATAAATTGCCGTAACTTTAGAGAAGGTCAAAGTTCATGGCTCGTGTTTTCCTAGGGATACTTTTGAAAGCATAAAGAAGGTAGCCATGGCTTTTTTCTATTCTTCGGTTGTCATAAGGTGTCCTTTTTCAATGCCTGCTATCTTTAGCTGTTTTATGACAACTTCCATTGAGGGTTATTTAGCGGAAAATTTACTTTCCATGATTTTCAACTGGATTTTTGTAAGCCACAATAGCAATTTTCCTTTGAATATACTGTTTTGGCATATTTTAGGAGATGTTAAGTTACTTAGGAGATGTTATAATTAATTTATATCTTAATTTTAAGGAAAACGATCTTTCAGTAAAATTATTCTAAAGCGAATGGCTTGAGTAAATTTGAAAACATCCACCTGAGGAATTATTCTAGATGAAATTTTGATAGATTTCTACCCACTTAACGGATTGAACTTAGAATTATAAATCCTATAGAAATTACTATATAATTTCATTAGTTATGCTAAAGTAAATAAATTATACAATCATCCGCTAATTTTTTGTAATCTGGTATTCGTCTTTATTCGGGCGAATGTGATACTAAAAGTCTCTTCTTCCATCTAACCCATATTCCAGTTTACTTGAAAAATTCTAACTACTTTTTGAACCTTTTCATGTTATACCTTTTTAATGGAAACGAGGACTTACCTTGACCAGCAATCCTAAATTGATTATTTTAAACAGTCTTTCATGCAACTGATAAGTAAATTCACTAGAAGTGTACATGTTTTGACGCTTGGTTTTCCAGGAACAAATTTAAATCGATTATATATCCGGATGTTTATCCATAGGTCTAAAATATACATAATAACATATATAAATGTAATATGCTTAATAGTTCTGGTACGAATCATATTAAATATTTGTCAAAATGGGTTGATTTCAATTTTAGCTCAATCAAATGGGTTGAATGTGTTTAAACACATTCTTCTTCTTCATTTCATTATTTTTTCTGCTCATCTTCTTGCTCCGAGAGTCCTTCACCTTCTTAGCCCACTTTCTCGGCATTCCGTCCTCAAGATTCGTCCATGACGCTCTCAACCCTTATAAACTCCCCTTCGCCCCTCATTTCTCCATTTCCCGACAACATCAGCGCTCACTCCTCCCAATTTCCTCCTATCTCTGTTTTGCAGCTTCTGCTATTTCTTCCTTCTCTTTTATCTTTATTCCTTTCAATTTTCTTACTTCTCATTCATTTCTCTCCAGCTGTATTTGTATTTTAACTTTTCTCATCTGTACTGTAAATTGATGTTTTTCACTTTTCATTTTTGGTCCAATTTGTAAAATATGAGATGGATTTACGCAAGAGATTTCATATCGCTGCTGAACGTAATTGGTAAACGTAATAGGCCAAATGTTTCGACGAATTGAATATTAAAATCATTCCTTCTACGTGTTGGTCGACAGAAATGGCCGAGATTGAAATAATAAAAATTTTACCCGTAATTTTTCTATTTTTTATGCTCTATGCTGTGGACCCAGAATCCTACCTCAAAGCGATCTTGCAGCAATTGATAATCCTTCATTTGCATAAATCCTGCTTTACATTTGTTGTGGTTGCCTGAAGATGAGGTTAACCAGTTGCCTTGGTGAACACCTTCTATAAAAGTCAATATTTGTTTGTTATTTTGAACGAAAGTATTTATTAAGGAGTTATGTATTTAAAATGCCTTCTGTTCATTGAATTCTACCGTGAAATCAAGAATGGATGCTACAGTACGCAAAGCAGTATACTTAAGAGAATTGATCATAAGATATGTGAATGTATGAAATATTGGTAATCATGGCTTAAGAGTAAAAAGATTTTATAGAGAGCTTTCAGAATCGGTATGCCTTGAACTATGGAAATATGTAGCCAATAGCGATTCTGAAATTCAATTTCAACACTAGTGTTGTTCCGAAGAATTGCTTAAGATAATATATTTATCTTTCATTCTATAACTGCTAACATTTTTTCCCTCTTGTTGTACCAAATATCATTTTAAAACTTTTTTAAACTCTAGTTTTGAACATTTCTGTTCTAGACTCAGTGAGAGAGATGACATTTTTGTTTCGAAAATATCAATGAGAGTAAATTCCGTGTTTACTCATTATCGCCTCAGTTAACTACCTCATTCACCTTGGGCGTTCTGCAGAGATAAGAAGGATGTCGTAGTAAATGACGACTTGACTTAGAACAATGAGATTAAATCCCATTCTCTTAACCTTTTAAAATCGCGTGCTTCCGTTTTCTTTTCCATTATCCTTCCCTTTTTCCTAGCCCTTATCTACCTGCCACTTCACATTTCACCCTCTTCATTAGCTACGCAATCATTCCCCTCTTCATCTCGTTTTATCGCGTCATCCAATCCATTCTTCTTACTTATCAACTCTTTCCTCAGCAGATTTGCTTCTAAATGCGTTTTCTGCCTTTAAATAAGAGTGAGTCTACGCTTACCTTCCGTGCACCTAGGAATAGGAATTGAAACATTTTCTTATCGAATAGCAGAAAGGCATGTATAAAAATTTACCATTGATTCATGCGTAGATGCGTCGTCTTTCTCTTAATATCTGAGGAATCCTTTTTAGTTTCTGCTGTAAAGCTGAGGAATTCATTGCGTAACTCTCGTAAACAAACTAATAATGTACATGTATTTATATCAAATAATTACAATTACAAAAAATCTATTTGAAACAAAAAATAAAAGTTTACAGTCTCTGTAATTAAAGATGTAGAGATGTAAAAATGATTAAAAAGATAAGATGGAAAAAATAAAAAGTTTGGACAACTTAGCAAATACTTTTTCATCATTTCCTCATTTTTTAATAATATTTGAATTTTCCCTTCTAAAAGTTCTTTCATTATTAATTCTGCGAACACTATTAGAGATTGGTGAATAATTTCAATCCATCGCTCATCGATGGCTTCCTGCAGAATTTCGTTGTAGGCTTCTCAATTTATAAATTAAAAATTTGTAGTGTAACTTAAGGATGATGATTATATGTTAATCTTAAGTCCTTATGTAAATAACTTGGCACTCTTCTGTGCAAAATTTTGTGGTATAATTGTACTAATACATGAAACAAAAACAAACTTTCTTCCACAAATATTCACTAAAGGGCATTTAAAATGGAATTAGTTGGAGAAAATTTTTAACATCCTAGTACCACTCTCATTGCTCTATTTTTTAATTTCTACAGTTTCTATACTCGTATATACGGGCCGGTAATTGGTAGCGAGATATCTTTATACACGTTTAATTTTTTCAAATCCCCCTGTAAAGTTATCCGTAAAAGTTGCCATTGATTTAACTGAATAATTTTCGTTTCAGTTCTTTATGAACACGAAAATGAATCGTTAGATTGTTAACTTCCTCATAAAGATAAAATTGAGACTCGGCTGGTGACAGATATCGCCGGCTTTTATGAAGCTTATAAATTGTTATTCCAAAACCGGAACAATTGCGTTTTCGTTTAATGCAAATTGAAAAATGTCAATCAAAATTGGAATTGGACATTAAAAGCATGTCACAGAGCTTAAAAAATAATAAACGTATTTCCTGACAGCGTTTACTGGGGAAATTACAGGGTTTTCTCATGAATACTAAAAATTGTAAAAAACACCATTCAAGCTGTTTGCACTCCATTATTTCAATTTTGTATTTATAGCATTTATTCTTTATCGGAATATTTTATGGAAATTAGGGACCTTTTCGAGCAGTAATCGAGCCTTCTTCTCTACATTGATTCCTCTGGTGAAGGCCTACCAATTTCCTGTATGAATCCCAACCAGGGAATCCATGTTCGAGTCTCAATTAAATATCTTTTTTAGACGTTTCGACTATTCGGGGAATTTGACCGAATATTGAATTCTGAAAATCGAGTTACATATTCTCTAGGGAAAATATTCGGCTCATAAGTTGCGAAAATTAGCTGAAGCAGCGATAAGCACATGTTACAGTAGGCTTTCTTTTTCCTTTTCTTAAGTCACATCTCGTTCCGAATGTCGTTTTTTCGCAATTAGCAGGCTATTCTACGTTAGGCTATACTGGTTACGTCTCCATCGGTTGAAAATGAATTTTTTTCTTAGTCTTTGGATTATGGTGTTTTCATATTGGGATATCAGCAAGAACTGATAAGGTTATCAGGGTTTCGCTAGTTATGTGGAGGGTAACGCTTCATTAGATGTGTGGAGAAGCAAGAAAATATATGATAGAAATGGGTGTATCAGTGGAAGGATAAAAGTTGAATCAATAGGCAAGAAGGCTTCAAGCTCGGAACCCTGATATATAGTACTTCGGAGAATTTTCAAACGGAAATACAGCGCTCTCTAGTATATTTTCGCCACAGTTTTCTCAGACAGCTCCGAAGGGACGATTAAGAAGAAAGGCAGGATGCTCCTGAGGAGTAAAGATACGCCAGCGAAATATTTTTTATCGGATTTCTTGCACTGGATATTCCGACGTGCTTCTTGTAGCGTAAAAAATTCCGCGGAGGCATTCTCTCTTAAAGGAGATGTGCCGAATGGATTTCATAGAGCGGGTTCACTCACAAAGAGGGAGATTTGAGGTGAAGAAGGACGGCCGAGGGTAGTGATGCGGTGAAAGATTTACGGACAACGATCCTAGGATAGAGTGCGGGATGTGATAGTAGTGAACATTCCGATTAAAACGAAAAAGGCCAAATTAATAGTCGCTTTTACTCCATTGCTCTTGCAAAACTAACTAAACTGTATCTGAAGCATCCTTGGTAGTGGTATTGTCAAAAGTGATTCGACTGCTTAGGTCATTTCGCACGTAAGCTCCCACCGGGAATCGAACCCGGGACTGATTTCACTGAAGTCGAACACGTGGCACACTTGGCTATCCGGGAGCCTTAAAAGTATTCTTCTTTCAAGGGAAAGGATAAGGTGGTTATATTTGCACATTGTGCGCCTAAAACCCAAGGATAAACAGATGTGAAAAGTAGCGACATGACTGGGACTCGAACCCAGGTCTCCCACTTTCCGGGCAGATATTCTAATCACTGAACTACCTACTAGCTACTGATTGCTTGTTCGGAAAGTGGAAAACCTGGGTTCGAGTCCCCGTCAAGTCGCTATTTTTCACATCTGTTTATCCTTGAATTCTTCTTTCAGTTGACATTCAGTGTAGGGGCGCCTCCAAATTAATTCCTTTCCAAACGCGGATCGTACCATTAAAATACTAATTAATTTTCGTAATATAAATGTATCTTTAATCGTAATTACATCATTTAGTCGACGAAAAATGTATTAATTCCTTTATTGGCCCAAAATGAAGCAATAAGCTTAAAAGAAACTAAACTAAACGAAACGCCTTAATAAGTATGAAACGAACTAAACGTAACTGGAGACGGTGAGTTATGAGGAGTATTTACTAAGTTTATCACCAATACCATACCATATCGCGACCCTTATTACTGTGTCGCTCTATAGTTTTGTCTTTCTTCTTTCATTAACTCCATTAAAATGCTGTTTCACGAATACATAGCATTCTTCTGTGGAGATCCTGATACTCGAATAATGCTTGCGATATGAATAGAATAAATTTATCCCTACATCGAAGATGTATATTAATTTTAATCAATTTAAGATGACCCGCAACCAAAATAAATACAAATATATGTCCCCCTGGAGATAATTACAAAAATCACGCCATTCATAGTTCCTAAGGGTTCCTACGCTTTTGTAAAAATTCATTTGTAATTATTATGCCAACGTTCTATATAAATAATTCACTTGGTAATTAGAATAATAATTAACGCTCAATAATTAAATTTTTTATTGCCCTCATACGTATCCTGAGTCCAAGTTGATATTTAGAGGTCAAAATTAGACAAGAAATATATTCTAAACACATTTCTCTTACAATTAGTAGAGAGAATTCTGGTGGGAATTTTCCCTCTCTCTGTAATTTATTTGTTTCAGCGCGTGTGCCTTTATTCTTCTGACAGCCAAATTTCCTATTCATTCCAATATAAACGTGAATGTTAGTAAACTAGGGGAAATGCGAGATGAATTTCGTCCAATGGTAGAATGCACGATTTACAGTTTCGTAAGTCAAAGTGTCACAAAATAAAGGTATCTAGTTACAGTTCAGTTCTTTTATGATCAATGGCCTTTTCAGTTTGGCCTCTTTCAAGGCTTGGTAATGATTTTGAGCCGTTTTTATTAAACCTTTTATTAACCCTCTATCGTTTACTCCTCGTCTCCAGTTTTCTATGTTATACTTCTACTAGAGGAAAAGTAATCAAAGAGTTTAATGATAATTTTACAGATTTTCGTAGTGCAAGATATCATAAAGGCCAGAAGGCTGTATTTATGCATAATTCTATGCGTCGAATTTATTCCGTATAGATAAATTTCAAAAGAAAACGATCGGAAGTAATTGCGGTCCAATAAAAAAACGATTCCTCCAAAGTTTAATCAAGGAACTTCAAGCTTATTTGTATTCTCAGACTCTCTGCCACTAATTTAGGTGTCAACAAATTAATACGGTGAGCGAAAGAGATCCTATGCTGGATATACACTCGAATTCTGCTGGCAACAAAATATCCTCTAGATTCGGTATAGTTTTCTTGAAGCCTAACTTACAGATTTACTGTTATGATCAAAATAAAGTTATTATAAAATTAGTAAATAAAAAAAATAAAATTATATACAATTAGTATATGTAATATTTTAAAATGGTCATGCAGCTACATAAAATATTTTCAGTATATATGAAGTATATTTCTTATCAACACTATCTAATTTATCCACCGCGAAATGCTACAAGAAGGATTACATACATAAGTGTTCTAACTTTCGGTAGGTTCATGTGCCTTAATATTCCCTATTCAATCCCATTTCTTTCGTTTCCTGGTAACAAAAGAGGGATTAATTGCACTCTATTTCGTGTACGTGAATTCTTTAATCTCAAGTACCGACGATATGTAAGAGATGAAGCAGAGATTTCCATGCATTAAATTCCACCATTAAATCCCCTCTATAGAAGTTTTCAAGATGTTTTTCGAGGACCGAGAATCATACATCTTTTCTTCTTCATTGCGCCTTGTATTTCATAATCTTTTTCTTCCTCTTTCTTTATTTTCCGTATTTATCTTCTGTCCGTCGCATTCTGTTTCTCTTCTCCGTTTCTGCTCCTTATCTCCGTTTTCTCACACCGTTTCCTCAGTTTACATCTCGCCCCCTCACCCCGCTCCGTAACTCGATTCTCTCTTTTTTCCCTTCCGAATCCCATCCTCCTTTCTGAAATCCATATGTCCTCCCAAGACCCGCAATATCTCACATTATTCCTCCATCGGAAATGTCAATACAGTTCTCCTAGTCATTAGTGACGTTTTTTGTTCGCAAATCTCTTTCCATTAGTAGAAAGGTACGACGTCTGAAATAAGTTTATCATATACACAGTGGTGGACAATGAGGTATTTTTGCGTTCATCTTCTATCGTTCAAATATCTCTCCTTTACGTCGAGAAAATTGCGGCGAAAGTGTTAAAAGTGTTAACTTTTAATCTTCATCATGCAAAGAACTCAATACTAGGTATATAGAACAATTTACGCTTGTGGCGGCACATCACTGTTAATTTCGTTTATAGTGACGCGTGGCGACTCATCATTGTTTATTTTGTTTATAGCGACGCGTGGAGTGTTATCAGATTATTGATAGCAAAAAGGAATAGAACTAAAGAGAGGAGAAATCTTCGATATCACTGCGATAAATATTGTGTTACTCCTTGAATAAATTATTCATACAAAGACTCCGTGTGTTAGTACACGGAGTGAGCATCGAAAACTACACGCTACTCTCTTTCGTAAGCAACCTCTGGTTCACATCATGACACTATTGCCATATATATATAGATATGTAATTTAATGTTGTAGGTTGTTTGCCGTCTCTTTTTCACACATATATCTTTCAGTGTTTCCGTACATATTTTGAATTTTTTCTCAATTTTATTTGATATTTCTGTATTCTTGTAGCGTTACTGTAGTGTATCGTATAATGCCATTGCGGTTTTTCTACTGTATTTCATGGTTTTTTTCAACCCCCTTCTCTGTTGGTGTGTCCCGGTCTTGGTTTGTTTCTTTGTCAACCTTAAGTTGAAAAGATTTTTCCCCCACTCTACTTTCTTTTTTGTTTTTCCTTAAACCTTTTGTATATTAAATATTGTATGACGTACAGTATCGTATTGTATTGTATGACGTACGGTAGAAGAGAGACCCACATAGGCCTGACCTCGCCAATAAAGGGTCCATCTAGCAATCTATCTGTCACCTCCCATATAAGTTATCTTCCACGAGTTCCTTCAACCGGCTGTTCCCATCGAGAAACAATAACCCTTCTCATAATGGTCAAGCTGTCATTTTATCTGTCTTATTTCACTCATACCATACCATGGAACTTATGACACTTTGTTCATGTCACTCACACCGTTCACACAATCGAGAACTGTTAATACGTATGTTACGTCTCTACTCGCATCACCTTTAAGATAAGAGGAACTGCTCTTAGAATTTAGCACTCCAATACTTTCATATAAAATCAATGTAGATCAGCGAAGCAAGTTTGAAACGATGAGAAAATGAAAGGGAAATTTAACATTAATGACTAACTCAGGTCATTACATTTTCAGAGATTTAGTACGCTGTGAAATATTCATAAAATCTGCTTAAAGACATGCGCGGTGAATGACCTAAGGATGCGCAATTGATACCTCGTTAGTCATTTCTTTCTCCGAAAGAAAAAATTTCGCGTTTAACCGTCTGTATACGAATGGGTTGCTAGTTGGTGAGGTTTTTAGTATAATCTCGCTGAAATAAAGATGCTATTTATTTATTTATCGTAGATTTAAGTTGAATAAGTAAAGATGTTATTTTCAAATATATATGCATCTCATTGGAATATAAAGTGCGCATTCTTTTTCCTCAAGACTACCTTCTTATTGTTCGATGTATAGATATTTGAGATTTTCATTGCAGTTAACGATATTTCCATAAATAATTGGAGCATACTCCACCAGCCTTCAAGTAAATTAACAATAATTAAATTCAATTAAACTCAATTGCAGTTTCCATTCTTTAGTTCGTGCTAAAGCATAAATGAAGATTCGACTATCCATGAAAATACCGAAGGAATATCGTAATATGAAGATTTTTCGAATATTGAATCAACGTAGAAGGATGCGGGAAACATGCTAAAGTTAACGCGAAATATAATCTGTACATTCAATCTCATCTCATAAGAGAATTTTCTCTTAACGATTGCTGCGGTTCTCATTCTGTCGTATTTGAGACTCTTTTCTTCTTTGCGCCGTAATGTTTGATCTTTTCTCCATCCTCTCAAGGAGACCCGTCATTTTCACAGAGCCCCTTATCTCCCGTTCTGTTCTTTGCATTTCCCGGATCTTCTTTTCAACAAATTGCAGCCGTTTTATCCTGGAAGTGTCCCTGCTCCGCTTTTTTCCGAGATATTTCGTCAGGATAAGTTCACCTGGACGTAGGCGTCATGCAGACGCTCGCAGTCTTTTCCTTTTGAGTTACGTGAACAATTCCATTCCAAACCACGTCTGCCTTATCTCCATTAGGTATCAACGCCCATTCGTTCCCCGCCTTTATTTACTTCTTATCTTCGTCATTTCCGCGGGCGAATCGGTGCATGTGGAAACAAAAAGGATTGACTTAAAAGAAGCATCATTTGCGTGTGAAGCGCTGTTGTTGTCTTTGCAAAAAAAGACAATGTAAAGGGGATCGAAGTTCTGCACAGAGAGTGTTTGTGGGAATTTCTTCTATGAAATATGATCTAACAGATGAGACATAAACTGTTATGAACGATTTAAGATATTAATTCGAAATTTAATGGAAAAATCTCTACCGATCCCAATGTAATTATGCGTTAAATAAACTGAAGGAAATAATTTTAAAAGAAAAGAGCATTAACAGCATAAACTTAAGTAGATACATTAGTAGGAAAAAGAATTAGCAAGTACTTTTCTTTACAGAGACGAATTTCAAAATTCGTCACCGTTTAAAGATTTTTTTCCTTGGCCATCAAAAGTGTGGTGTGGGTGGTTTCACATTGCCCGAAAACCACGCTTAACCGCCTCAAAAGGCTTTATTGTGCCCCCATCGCCTATTCCAGTCGTTTAATCAAGCAGTTTTACTGTATTTTTTCCTCTTTTTAATTATGCGTAAGATAGGAGTTGAGGAAATTCCCATGCGTTTTGAAAGGAAGTCGAGCTTCACGTTGTGTGCGGTTCAGAATAAACCTGGTTCGTAGGTCAAAGGTAAATCACTCTCACCCATCAAATAGTGGTACCTAGGAAATCCGTAACAATGTACATCCCCCTGTTTGTGTGTTGGCTGTAATTGAACTTGATTCTCCACGTTAGTTTCGCATTCAAAGCTACGCCAGCGCCCTCTCTCCACAAACATCATCCTCATAAGCGGAACCGCTAAGCTGCCCTTACTTGGAGCAAAGCTTGCCCACGACTTTCATACGAATAGGGTCTTAATTAAACGGATTTCGCTAATGAGGAATCTTCTTGAGAAACATCGACCGCATTTTATACTGGTTTTATGGCGCTTTGATGCCGCGGCCTTCATTAGCGGTGTCCTGTTCGATCGATTGAGATTATGAAGGATGAATGCTTTAAGAGGATTTACTCGCAATCGATGCCGAAATGTAGAGGGAAATTAATTCCTGAGCTAGCAAACTTATTCCTCTAAATCCTTCATTTTTCTGCTTTTATATGTCTGACAAGGAGGTGGAATTCAAGTCGATCTAATGATGGAGTGATTTTGATGATTTAATCTTCATAGAAGATTAGGAATTGCACTAGTTACTCGAATCCGTCACTTTTTCATCGTCTCTTTCTTAAGTTTCTTAAATTTTAGACCCAAAGTTAAGTAATTGGAAGAATAGGTTTCCAATCTCTATTGTTTTTCGTCCCATGTGTTCTTACAAATATTCAGTGATAGAGTTTATCTGCATCATTAAATGTTAGTGACTCGTAATAAGATGACTTGCATATTTCTTATAGTGTACTTGTATTTAAATATGCTTCATGTATTGTGCATTCCTATATAATTATGTGAAATTGTTTTATTTGATTATTAATTTATAATTATGTATCATTGAGTTATTACCACTCTATGTATTTATTGACTGCATTTTACGTGCATATGAAGTGTAGCTATTTCTTGCATTTTGCTCCTGAAATGTCTTGTACATACTTTGGGAATATAAAGCGTACGTCCCAACTTTACCCGTCGCATACGAGTCTCGTTTTTGTTATGTTGTATAGCTTTCAGAAGTAGTGCTGCTACTTGGTTATATTTCCCATTTTTTTCAAAAGCATTCGGCCGTAAAAGCTCGTTTAGTATACACTAGAGCAGTGGTGGGAAAGCTTTTTTATCGGAAGCCCACATTTATCACTCGGTTGCATAAGGAATGCCACATGGATCCGTCAGGTCGCTCTTGAGCAGCGCGTTGCTTACATTCAAATAGTTTAACATCGGAATTGCGTTTGAGAAAATGATTGCACTCGCTGAGTGAGGCAAAAGAGAATATTTTCTATTTTGTTTTCCGCTGGGTTACATTAGGAATACTGGGAAACAAAATTATTTCAATATTGCCATTTGTTTGCTAACTAGCTAAGCCAACTTGTTCGAGTCAAAATCTTAATTCCTCGTCTTTATTTAAAATAAATAAATAACGTCTTTATTTTGGGCGAAATTGAGACTAAGTCTCCTCTTCCATTTAACCCATCTTCAATATTAAAAAAATTTTTAAATTAATAATAATATCAAAGAGTTAAAAAATAGATAATAAAAGTTAACTTAAGTTGAATTAAGACAAAATTGGAAATATTTAGTTGTGGATTTAAAAACCTAAGTGAGGCCTAGGAAAAAAATATATCCACAGCAGGAAAACACCCACAAAGAAGGGGGGTGTGAAAAACCTGCACAAACCTACTGAGAGTAATGACTAAGAGATTTAGAAACAGAAAGCTGGAAAAAAAAATATAGCCTGAAAATAAGAACATGATTAAAATGACAAACAAATACATAATACTGCCTTAATAAGTTTTCACTGACACTAAGTTTCGATAAAGTTTATGATTAGTCATTGAACCGAGTCACTAGTATCATATGCACTTAGGAACACAAACATATATGCTAATATTACACACTGAGAATACTTAGAAAATACAACTAATTACTTAGAAAATACAAATACAGTAAAAACAAAGTTGACTATTAATAGATAAACATAGACATCACTTGTTAATTATTGCAAAGAATTCATTTCAGAAAAATCGAGTATTTGAGAAAAGAAAAGTAGATTTATTAAAAGTCTTTATTTACAGAACCATCATCATTTTATAAGTGTACCATGATCGTTATTCATAAAAAAGCGGAATTTTCAAAAAAGGGAAGAATATTGGGTGACCCGATGGCGATTATAGAATATTCTCATTTTAAACTTACGTGCAATGCCCTTTCAAAATATGAAACGATTCGATATAGATATACCGAAAATTTTACGTGAAATGCATACCTCGGATTCTCCAAGTCTCTCGGAAGAAGTCTGCAAAATCTGCTAGAGAGACAAAAGGGAATTCTCTACGACCACAGCACAACAGTACTCTGTTGCCACGAGTAAAAAATGTGGGAGGGGTGAACAGATTTTCCTCTCCCCTCAATCTTATGCACCACGCAATACACCGTTCGTTTTTATTGAAGGAACTGTACATACGACCAAAAAGGCATTTGGCAGAATTATGCAGACTCCCCCACCTCTGCACCAGAGTAATGTAATGCGTTCGGAACAATCTTTATATCTTTCCCATATCTCAACACGTCTTTACTCTATGGCGTAAGTTATCATTAGAAAATCATCAGTTTTTAAAGCGAAAACAATATTAGGGAAGATTTCTTTATAGAGTTGAGAAAGAAGGCGATGGGTTTGTGCAAGGTAAAGTTCCCTCCAAACTCATTTTCGCTCCATTAAGTTCCGATTTCGCAAATTCGTTTCCAAATGGAGAATAGCATCGGAATTCTGTGCAGGTGCTGATTGGCGATAAAACGGAGGATGTGGTTCGGGACATTGGGGTTTGGAGGTGATTGATGATGTTGACGGAAACATTGGGGAGAGGAATTAGGTCTGTGGACTCAAGGGAAAGACAGATCCAGTGATGCCTCTAGGGTTTACTCAGGGTCCGTTGGATTAGGATAAGATTTCATCTCCAGGGATAAGAAGTAATTTCGAGATGTCATTACTTGTGAATCCTCCAAATACGCAGATCATGAATGTTGAAGGAAAGAGGGATTACGACTCACTCCCCGACAGGTAAATCCGTTTGCAAATCTGCAGGAGGATTTGCTTCAACTTCACCTAATTAATGAATTCTTGAAAAGAAAATTTGCCGAAAAGGAGCTTTCGCAACTGATGAGTACCTGTAGAAGAAGGATTTTTTGTTAAAGAGGAAACTTCTTTGATAAATTACTTCAGCTTTTAGTAAAAATGCGGTTTGCCGAAACGGAGCAACTTTCTTTTATCAAGATTATTAAATAATTTAAAAAGAAGCGATGAATAGCTTTGTAATTAACACTTTTTTTACGACCAGTTTCGAGTACAACACCATCATCTGGTAAATTGTATCACATATAAGAACTAATATATCTTATCCATGTTTGGAAGGGAGGGTTATGAAAGGGGAAAGATTAAGAAATATAAACTTTCTGTTACTCTAGCACTTCTGGTTCTATATATTTGTGTGCATTTATGGAACTTTTTTCGTGATGATGGCGTTGAAGCCGAAACTAGTCGTCTGCGTAAAAATATACTGTAAAGATTACAAAGTAATTCCTTCACTCCTTTACTCTGCCGTTGCACGTAGTCCGACATACCAAGATAGACTATAATACACAGATTTTTCAACAAATGATACTTTGGGTTGCTTTTTGTAGTACTAATTCCAATTTGGTCGTAAGAAAGTTGCCCTATCATGAAATGCTTTATATAAAGTCAGCTTATCAGAGTACCACGTATTGATTAATTTATACTTGTTAATCGTAAGCATACCTAGATTTCGATTTTTTGTTGAAAAGAGTTATAGAATCTCCTAGATTGTGGTTTGCGAATTCGTCAGCACGTTCGCAGTCTTGTGAGCGCGTTACAGTAACAGGTTTCAGTCCTAATATCCTGAGATATCCATCTGAATATTTAGAGAATAGAAGAGAAGAAGATATTTAAGTTCTCGAGTGCGAATCGTCCTTCGCAATATTACTAAGTGGTGATCAATAAATGTCGCCCTCCATCTTAATCTATGTCACCCATAGGCTGAGCAAGGATGTGGGCTTCAATATTTGCTTCCTGTGCTCCTATTTGCCCCTCTTCGCAGCTCTTATCTAATGTTTGTCTTGTCATGCAGCCCTCTAGAATGATTGACTAATTTCATATTAACTTAGAACAATCTTGGAATATCTCTTTAACTGTTAATAAGTATATTTTGTATAGGAAGTAAAGTAAGCGTGATAATACTCGAGGAAGGTGTTAGTGATTTCGAATATTGGGAGTCATCACTATGAAGTGCGGTATCCCTAAGTGGAAGTGTACTTATTTTGTGACCTATTCATACCTAGATGCGCATCGGAAGTTTGAGATTTGAGGTACATATATTTTATTGATAGTAAGCTTTTGCTTAGCAGTGATGCAGTCTTTAGTTGGAATTGCCTGGAGAATTTTATTATTTGATAGATATTATGGTTGTTGCAGACAGTGTCTCTCTTTACTGAAAACGAATGTTGTCAAAAGGGAAACTGCTGTGTTTAATAGAATAAATGAATCGAATAACTGTAGCATTTTTGCATTGCCATTAAGATAATTGAGCCAGTGGATGATTTTATGCTCATGCTTTCATTGTTAATTAATTCACAGTGGGAGAATACATTGAGAGATGGAAAGTGAGTAAATGTAGGCAGGGGAGTAGCACACACCTATAGTCGGCAAACTAGGACTAAAAGTTCCAAGATCCTATATAAGATTTTCTATTGATTTCGTATATTATGTCATTTACGCTAATACTCTCTTCATTACTTAAAAGGAGGGAAGACAACCAAAGATATATCCATATAAATGAATATCTGAGCCTTTATGTCTAAGTCGATAGAGCAATAGACTTCCTTGTTTAGCCTTTAACGGGTGAGTTTTCTTTAATCTGCACTCCACCAAAAGGAAACTTCGTTAAACTTATTCTCCATAGCTGATCTTGTGCGTATCATATGTTTCGTTACACCTTTCCTACCAACTATTTTCCTTTGTTTTATATTTTATAAACTCAGACGGTTGATATTATTTATTATTTTTTGTCACATGCTTTGGGTTTTCCCTTAATTGTTTCCTATTTAACGAATTTAATTTTAGCTATCTAAGGTTCGCCCAAATAAAGAGGTCCTTATTATTATTATTATTAGCATCATCATCATCATCGTCATACACTTCAAAAATCGACTAAACTCCACTGTAGAAATTGATCGTTTCTCATAATAAGCTATAGTGGGTTAGAAATTCGTATTTCCTGGAATATTATTCTCAAAGAATTAAAAACTGAGGTTTTAAAACTAAAAATTTTCAAGCAAATAACATTCATTTCTCAATCGAAGGTATTTATAATTTCCGAATTTCCACCGTTTTTTCCCTTCCATAGAAAAATTCAATTTTTTTCTCTCCTTGCTCATTTATAAACTTCGACCTTTTCCCGACGTCCCTCTATAGCGCCACATCCTGTCTCCTTACCTTTCCTAAAAGCTTCCGCCATCTCGTCTCTGTGATTTTACGCCACCGTAGATATTGACAGCAACGCGATGCCTCCACTTTCCTTTCCGCTCCGCCTTTCTCTTCCAATTCAAGTTTCGACGAAACCTCTCATTTCACTCCGAATTTTCTCGTTTTTCTCTTCACTTGTCTCACGAACTCTTTAATCAAGCCGAGGTAATCCTATCTTTAGTCTCTCTCAAATGACAAGTGGGGAGTGATTTACAAAAACAGGAGCTTCATTTCCATTTATTTGTCTTCATGAAACCACGGTGCCGAGCCAAATCAGGTTTCTCTTTTATCGACGCAGTTGAACATAAGCTAACTCGGAAAATGCCCCATTTGAAAATTGAATTGAAAAGAGCCTCTGCTTTTGTAACAACTATTTCTAAAATATTCAGCCTTAAGGCAGGTTGGGACCTCATCCCCTCTACCTTCAGTTACGAGGAGCTAGAAGAGGGAAATGAGGCTTACTAGGCGAGATGAGGAGTGAGGTAGTTTACCCTTGCTTTCCTCAATGAGTCAGAATGCTTTAAGCAGAACACGTCTACGTTAGTGAAGCACAATGACTATACGAGTAACACTTTTCGTAACATTGCATAAGGTGAACCTTTCATTAATGCCATTATTCAGCACAACGTATGCCTCAGCAACTTTCATAACATCACAGCCATGAACTAAACTGAGACAAAAGCACATAAAAGATACATTTTCTCTATTCCGTACAAAAAGAAAGGTGATAAATATTTCATTCATCAAGATATCATAGTAGAAACATTTTTTAATAGCAAGGAAGAATTAAATATAGTTATTTTGGGGCGAGTTTGAGACGAAAGAGTGCTCTCTTTAAAAAAAATCTTTAAGGATACTAATATCAAAGCATGAATTATTCTGAGTGTGATATTTTATTGTGGAAATGTATTGATTGATGAACTAAGAGAATATCACTTTGTAGTTTCCACATAAGATGTAGTTTAACCACCGTTTTCGGCTAAAATGCCATTATGATCATTATCATCCCATCATGGCATCTTAGCAGATACCGGTCGTTCAATTATATCCTATGTAGAAATTGCAAAATGTTTTTCTCTTATTTCATTATGTCTTTCCACGAATTCTGGTCAGCGATGATGAATTGTATTGATTGATAATTGTAAATCCTTGTTTTATCCAAGCGTGTATCATCTCATTTCATTAATTGAAATTTTATTAATTTCCCTTTGCTTGTTAGAACGGATACACTCCAGAATACTATGCCGAAGCGACTTTTGTTAGCGGGCTTTCCGTTTTTCTAATCGCATAGGTTTAGCCGAAGAGTCAGCCTCAGGCATTTTTAGCTCCCTTTTCACCTTCTCATACATTTCGCCTTTTCCTCTTGCCCATTCCTCTTTCCGACGCTTTCCTCATCAATTTCCCTCGAATCCCTCCAGCTCATTTATTTCTCGTCTCCTCCATTACATATCCGCTTTAATTTTAGTCGCCATTACTCCTCATTTCGCGTTTTATGCACTGCTTGTATTTTTTCACTTCCGTGCAGCCCTCAACCCGCTGCTGGCAATTTGCGCCAAACCCGTGCATCCTTCCTCGCTTGAGAACTTATTACAAACAAATGACATATATTTGGCATATAAAGGCGTCCCTTTCAAGCATCATGAATATTTCATAGCCAAAAGTCTCAATTATTTTATCATATTTTACTCAATTAACAACTTCAACGGGTATACGTGATTTCATTCAGTCGAGAAATGCATCCAAAACTCGTGCATAAAGCTCGAGTATTCCCTTCGCATTAATGAAATGTGATCTCAACGGCGTGTTTCATTTTAAATCGACGTAATAAAAACATGGGACAATCTGGGACTAATCTAATATTACGATCAATCAAACAAAGTTCTGATAAATGAAATTCTACTTTCTGTACACCTGTTAATGGAATGATCTGTTCTTATACTGATGGATGGAGACCAAAATTAGCGAATGAATGATAACCTCCAGCTGTGTTAAAGATAATGATACAAATACACAGTTCTTAGGAAATCAGCATATGTATTCACTCCGCGTTATAGTTTTAGTGTTTCATTCTTAATGTCATTTTACATTTGTCACATTTTCAGTTTCCAAGGAGCTTATTTTCCGATTTGTAATACGATCATATTTTGAAACATCTTGATATGAGCTGATATATAAATATTTGGCTGTCATTTCAGCATTTAAACTTTGGTTCGTGTAGATTACTTCACCGAAAATTGTTTAATCAATCATAGTAATTGAATCCGATTGGAATAAAACACGGAGACAATGAAATAGACATCTCCTCTTATATGTGATGACAAACACTTCGTCATTTACTCCATTTTTAAATTAACCTCTAAACAATATTTCTGAAAAAGGTACCGTGAGTATGAGGACTGCCTACAGTTATATTTAACTTGATGGTGTTGCTCTTTTGTTCTTTACTATTTAAAGGCATCGGCAAAGAAAATTCTGTTTTTTCTAAATTTCTCATTATATTCATTTTAATTCTGCCATACGTACACAACTTTCTACGCAAAATCACATTTGTTTTTATTATCTATTTCATCTATTTTTGAAACTGGTGTTTTCAATTACAGTAGACAACTCGGCAGAATTACTTCACCATGATTATTTACCAAACAGTTACGTGACCTTTAGTTATGTGTATTAGGCAGCGAATCGAAAAAAATGTTTCTGCCATAATGCATGCAACATTTATATGCCTTTATTTCTGCTACAAGGTAGCAAAATACTGCTATTATTTTGCTCTATGATTCCATACATCACTTAAATCAATAGGAAAGAATAATTATAAAAAATTGTCTCAAAAATCGAATATTATTCGCTTTATAGCTCAGGAGTGTTTTCTATCCTCAGATTTTTAGAGCCTATGAACGATTTTCTCCGTTGCAATCTTTCTCTGATAGAAGAATCGCAAATGAGACAAAATGGATAAGAATTTAGAGGAATACATGAGTATATATGATGATGTTAGGACCTTGCCTCTCTGAAGTAAAGAAAAACACTACGTATTAAACTGGAGCAAGGAGAGCCGTTTCTTTGTATTCACTTTGTTTTGCTTTTGTGGATAAGTAATGCTGGTATTGGGTCGATTAAAGAGATAATACGGACATATCTAAGAAGATGGGATGTTTCAAAAGAATGAGACCTTGATTCTATAGATAGAGTTAAAACGGAATACACGTGAAGGATATAGCAATTGAACAAGGACTCTGATGGGTTTGAGTGTTTTGAAGAGTCGTTTAACGATCAAGTGAATTAAAGCAGGTGGCTCAGTAGGAGAGCGGGAGATGTATTACTGTGACCAAGGAAGAAACAATGTATGTTACATATTGATAAAGGAATTAACGATGAAGGAGATTCCAGAAGGATAAATTGCTTAAGACTCTTAATGACCATTCTCGCCGTTGGAAAATATAATTGTATAGCTTACATTTATAGTCCACACTATTTTAGTACACTCCCTTTCAGCATTTATTCATAAATATAATAAAAATAAATCCTGGATCCATCCATTAATCATCATACTACACAATTATATACTGAAGCTAAAATGTTAAGTATTCCGAGAGCTTTATGTAACAGGGGCCATAAAATTGTGTTTTTTCTCTCTTACCTGTAAATACTCCTCTCTCCATTTGTTCTTTTCCGAATGACCGTTTATTTTTTGTTTTTTTATTTATATTGCGCCTCGTAACCTGAGCTTCGTTTTTAACGAGTCCTTCGTAGGCACTGCTTATATATTTTGTGTACGAATTTTTCTTTAAATCTCAAATCTCAGTCTTTGTAAATCTCCGTGTACCCAAGTACATTGTTTTTTATTTTTATATAGTTAGCATTAATATCGTACTGCATCAGTTTCACGTCGAACTCACGCAGGTATTTTTCCCATTCTTTTCGCAAATAAATGATTTGAATAACGCGTGCGAATTTTTAACTCCTCAGGCTGTGGATGATGTCTTAGTTTCTTATTTTTAATTGGCTAGTACTGGGGGAAAAGGCGAAAACGGTTGTTATCAAAAGTTTCTGTTAATATTTCTCATGCGTCCTTTTAGCTGCTGCAAACTGAAGTTTGTGTTCCCAAAGTAAGAAATTATCCCCATCACCGGTTGCATGAGAATGATTCATTACTTTTCTTCGTCCTATAAACTTTTTGTTCAATTTCAGCTCATTCCTCTAATGAGGAGGGAACTTTGGGAAGATCTCTTACAATTCGGATATTCCAAAGAAATTGCTGTGGCACCCGTCCCTTTTCTTCATATATTTTATTACAATTTCACTGGGAATTTTTGTTCACTATAGTTAACTATACCTGAGTTGCAAGTATACTCTTCTCGAGTTAGTTATGATATAAATTTTCTGATAATCATGGAATAAGAAGAATCTTACGTTGATTTTTTTCCGTCTATCCTAAGCGTTCTAAATTTAGGTACCTTCATGTACCCTAAAATTCTCTTTCACTCCATTAACTATAGTGATATACTGGCGCATATGATGATAACTCAGGGTGCATTCCTCATCAGTATTCTTAACGAGACATCGCTATTCATAATGGCTGTCCCACTGTGGTACAGACATCTGCCGCAGCCTCAGTGAGTTACAGACACTGCCTTTCGTCTGATCTCAACCTGACCTGTTCACATGGATGACTCTAGAAAGGAGTAAAGTGACTAGCAATTTAGCCCTCTTGGTCTTAAGAATACGTAAGCCTTTCAACCACAGCAAGTTCCTTGTTCAGGGAAGTAATGATTTTAGTTTTAAAATTTCTTTGATAGTTTTAGTAACATTAGTACCATAAAGAAGAAGTTTAATGAACCTTGTATTTTCAAGACTCTGATATTAAACTTAACCGCCAAAGTACTAAAAAGATTAATGGCTTCACATTATTAAGGTGACATTTTTATGCACGGAAACTTGGAATTAACAAGAAAGAATTATATTCTAGCTTTCCAGGCTCGCTGCATTATATCTTGCGGATATGCTGCTACTGCTACATCTCCAGAGCTGTTTAAAATGTGAAAATATCCTGGGAACCATGGGGGAGGTTTGGAACCCCTCATTTGTATTTTAGTTGGATTACTATTCTTCGTATCGATCACTTCCTTGAAAATTTCATCGGCAGTCTTTCTTCCTTCGTCGCAAAATATTAGGTATGCAAGCATTCTCGCATCCATTTCAGAGCTACTGCAAATGAAAATTAATAAGTTATTTTTAGTTTTTGTCAGTAATATCATCATTAGTAAATAATAACGCCATAACTCTAAAAAATAATATTGCCTTTATACTAAATGTTCCTTCAAACTCTAAAAAAAGAAGAGTCTTTTAATTAATTGCTAAAGTATGTGCCGTTGGATAATACTAAGAATTTTTTTCAACAAAAATCATGCCGATATACCTTACTTTATTACAGTATACATCGGAGTTATGGAAGGTATTAAACTTTGCATATAGAGGTGTGCATTTTAAAACCCAAAGATATACTGAAGTGAAAAATTGCAAAATGACTGGGACTCGAGCTACCGTGTGAGATTCCGAAAGGGTTTCAGTAAATCCATCAAAACTTTGAAAGCTGCTTGTAATAAGAGAAAATATAAGAATCATATTTTATTATATTGAAATATTAATAATGCAGTTGAAACGTACGACGCTTAAGAGGGTTTCAGTTAGCTGTACTCATTTCGACAACTTTTTGTCGCGGCAAGTTATCTTCGAATAAATATAGTAAGGACGATGCACTTAAAATTATGGGATATAATTTAAAATTTCATTTACATGTTTATCCTGAGGCCATATGATAGTTTCATTAGCAATAGCTTAGCGATATTTTTATGGAAATGATTAAACTTAAGTAAAAAATTTACCTGACGAAAAAATCGCGCTAATTCTTCGTCAGTAACTCCATATTTCCTCTAAAATAACGTAGTACTTATAGGAAGTTATGATTCCGTGGCGGTTAACGTGTATGTATTCGGCACTATATCAAAATAATCAATGGTGGAGAAGATATTACGAAAACATCAAATTGAACTGCGAGGAGTGCTTAAAGAACGTAATATGAATATGGCATGATCACATGGAATGTAGTATGAGGATGTGATCTTACAATTGAATTTAAAGTCTAAGGCTGAAAAAGTTACCTCATGCGCTCAGTTTGCCGCTCTTTGGGAGCTTCAGGCACTTTTGGTTTGGCTCCTTGGGCGGATGATGGTTGCCTTTGAGGCTCCCCAGGAGTCCTCATATATTCGCTTATTATTGTTCGAGACGAAACGCGATAAGACGGAGTTTGCCGTTGCACCCGACCGTACTGTTGTGGAGTAGCCTGTGCATACTGCTGCTGTGGAGAAACCCATGCCTGAGGACTAACTGGTCGTGTATAGCTGACGGGTTCTTGACTGGAAACCATAGGTTGCGCGGCCGGAAGGTCGACATAGTCGACATGAGTGCAGGTTAGCTGATTTTGCACTGAAGGAGAGGGCGGATGTTGGACAGTATACGGAGCATTCTGTGGTGTCGATGGATAGTTCTGGGGGATTAGTCTGCGGCCGGCGACCCGAGGGCGACCTCTTCCGCTTTGGAAGCCTTGGGGAGGCGGTCTTGGCTCAGATCTTACTCCAGCCCTTGGTTGCTCTGAAAGTATATCAGAATTAATCTTTCAATGGTGTTACTACAAGCAGGCCACTGTAATTTATTCGGAATTAATTTTTTATGTGAATAAAGCGTAACCATTTAATGAATTCCCAGTACCAGTGAAGATGGGACATTTAGATTTAGATTTGTACCTCGCAAGCCGCCAGTGGCGTATGGCAGGGGGTGTATTAACACCTTACCTAATCTACCCTATTATATTCTCTGATGATTCACCTAAAAATTCTGGACTGTTGAAGTTTTCGAAAAGCTTTCGTCGGTAATCAGATCTTCCCTCCTGCAGTGAGTTCCACCCGAGTGATTTTATCATGGCCTTAACGTTAATGTCGAAGCTGAAATCTCCACTGACAAAATGGGCCGCTTTACGTTGATCCATCTCTAAATCTGAGACTAACCCTTTTTCATGTGGATTCCAGATTGCGCAGCAGTACTCAAGGTTTGGTCGAATGAGGGATAACTACGCAATTTCTTTAACTCTTGATGGTCATCCTCTCAGGGTTCTTATTAATCTTTGCATTCTATTCGCCTTTTCCTATTGAATCTCGAATATGTTCCTTGAACGATAAACTACTAGGTATTTATTGCGACGCACGAACTCTAAAGGATATCCTGAAATTTATTCAAGATGAATGAAGTGAGACATTCAAACATTTTGTCTTTTAAAGATGGACAGTAAGTGCTCTAAAGGTATTTTTCTGTCACAGCTATCGCGGTGCGACTTTTCCGTCATAGTCAAAGTTGTGCAGTTCCGCAAAACAAAATATAGCTATCCGAACGAACCCAACGCTGTCTGAGAACCCACCAAATTAGAAGTTTTCAGCATTTCTTGTTACTCCCACTCTTCCACAACGTATTCCTTACCTCATAAGATCGTATCGTCGTAAGAAATATATTTCTAAAGATTACCATACACATTCACAGAAAAGTACGGATTTTATATATATCTCTCATATATATAATATATCTCTCTCGTATATTTATATATAATATATGTAATATCTCTCGTACATTTATTTCCTGTAATACGAAGGACTAATTCTTAAACATCTAATTAATTTATTTCCAAGAAATTTCTAAAACTCATGAATTAACTTGTCGCTTTATTGTGGTCACAATGAATTTCCAATTGCATGCGGTGCAAATTATTTATAATCAGCATGCGTTGGCAGCGACGTAGAGATTGGTTATTCTCGCGCCCATTGATACAAATCAGAGTGGTTTAAACAGAGAAACGGTTATAAGCGTTGGACAGGTACTCATTTTAGCTCACACTCGCAAAAATAATCATGTTTAATTTTTATAACTTACGTGATCCCCATCTATTTGTTGGAGTTTCTGCTCTAATGGGTCTGTTTCTAGGCTCTTGTTCTCTCACCAATCTTGCTTCCGTTCTTATTGATTGAGTGAGTCGCGTTGGTCTTTGCACATTGCCTCTTCTTGTTCTAGCAATATTAGGAGTTGAAGGTTGGTACGACATCGCTGTATCAGATTTGCTTTCCAACGAGGTAATGCACTGCATATAAATGTAGATTTAGATCGACATTTTTACCCAGCAAGCCGCCAGTGGCGTATGGCATGGGGTGTATTAACACCTTACCTAATCTACCCTATTAAACTCTCTGATGCTATTCGGAAAATGTAAGTTATTCTTAAATGTCTTAAATGTAAGTTATTCACACTCATTTAGGTAGTGCACAGCAATATAACCGATACTAATATTTTAACTACGATGAGGAAATAAATTATTGGTATTAATTGATGTATTTTAATTCATATACGTTGGTGGTGATGTAACAGGTTCATACTTTAGGAAAAAAGTTACGAAAGGCATTGGAAAATTGAGACTCTTACATTTGAAATTGTATACTTCGAGATTCCTAGGTTTTGTGTAGCAACTAACTCACTGCATATATCGAAAAGAGGTTTTTATATGTAAAATTAGTGAGAGAATATAATAATAAAGTAAATAAGATGAACTAACATTTTAAATTACACACTACCACAATACAAGAACATACACCTCTCGGGTTTTAACAACATCATCGTCATACTATGTACGTCATCAGTGTTTAGTTTTTGAATTAAAGTGTGGTTTATTCTTATTAATCTTATTCTGTTACGGCATACCACCACGCGGATACCGAAACCATCGACGCAAGTTTTTGAATGCCTAAAATTAATAATTTGTGTAATATTCATTTCATATAATCGAAAAATAAAAACAAAGTGCTATTTTGAATTGCAAAACGTAATTAGGCATCCGATCACTTTCCGTTTTATATGGTTACCACGCAACACGTGGTACGTACCACCGAACCCAACAGTGAATGTGAGATGTGACACTGTATACAATGGATAAATAGATGGTAACTCATATAATTTAAAGTATAAAGAACTTAATGGTCGTTTTGTCATTTCGTAAAGTCAACAATTATTTTGTTACAGAATAATTTACTTAAATTAATTATAAACTGTATCTATTTTCGGGGATGGGCTGAGAATATCCTAAAGGAAACCTTTTGAATTTACTGTTCCTCTAATTAATACAATTTAACTACATATTTTTTATGCAATTAATTTCTTACTATATAAACGTGGCATTTTTTCCCAGTTAACATTAGCATTGATCAATTACTCGTTCTTTTTTCCGAAGGAAAGTGGAGGGGAACGCGTAAATATCAGTATTTTATACATACTACTGACACACAGAACTTTATTCAATAACTAATTTAATGTTCCATTAAATTAAGAAAGCAAGGCACGTAGAACTTAACTAATCATTGTAATTAAATTGAGACCAAGAAAAGTATATATTATAATATAATAAGATAAAGAAAGCTTCTCTCTTTAATATGGGATTGATTCGAAAGTTCATGTCTAGCGAACCGGTAGGGTAATGCAAATCGTCTGGTATTTCTCGGAAGATACTTAATTCAAGTAATTAATGGCAACTTGTAATGTACCGCTATTAATTCATCATGTGTTTGGTTGATACTAGCTAGGAAACTGCAATAAGTATGTTTATGTAGTTTACAAAGCAGACACATTTAATGTATTTAAAGATACGCTACAGTAATTTACAATAACTATTATCATTAGACTTTTTGTCTATAATGTCAATATATTGTTCAATTTATATGGTATTAATTAATTATTCATATTATTTCAATTATTTTGTCTCTTTATATATTATAACAAAACAAAATTTGACACTTAATATTCTCTCCTATAGGTGATCAGAGCGCAAGGGTTTGATAGAATGCAAGCAAAAATATCTGATCGGCTCTGTACTATATGATTTGTTTTTTTCAATTTTCAGAAACTGCAATGCTGCTTCCAGCATCCCTCAGCTCCAGCCGTCACATCAACGAGACCAGTGACATCCGTCGCAACTTGAGACTCCGCTATCCCAAGGACCCTGCCAGACCTGAGTGAGTGT
>KZ308274.1:123106-135114 GCA_000376725.2 Ladona fulva
TGTAATACGAAGGACTAATTCTTAAACATCTAATTAATTTATTTCCAAGAAATTTCTAAAACTCATGAATTAACTTGTCGCTTTATTGTGGTCACAATGAATTTCCAATTGCATGCGGTGCAAATTATTTATAATCAGCATGCGTTGGCAGCGACGTAGAGATTGGTTATTCTCGCGCCCATTGATACAAATCAGAGTGGTTTAAACAGAGAAACGGTTATAAGCGTTGGACAGGTACTCATTTTAGCTCACACTCGCAAAAATAATCATGTTTAATTTTTATAACTTACGTGATCCCCATCTATTTGTTGGAGTTTCTGCTCTAATGGGTCTGTTTCTAGGCTCTTGTTCTCTCACCAATCTTGCTTCCGTTCTTATTGATTGAGTGAGTCGCGTTGGTCTTTGCACATTGCCTCTTCTTGTTCTAGCAATATTAGGAGTTGAAGGTTGGTACGACATCGCTGTATCAGATTTGCTTTCCAACGAGGTAATGCACTGCATATAAATGTAGATTTAGATCGACATTTTTACCCAGCAAGCCGCCAGTGGCGTATGGCATGGGGTGTATTAACACCTTACCTAATCTACCCTATTAAACTCTCTGATGCTATTCGGAAAATGTAAGTTATTCTTAAATGTCTTAAATGTAAGTTATTCACACTCATTTAGGTAGTGCACAGCAATATAACCGATACTAATATTTTAACTACGATGAGGAAATAAATTATTGGTATTAATTGATGTATTTTAATTCATATACGTTGGTGGTGATGTAACAGGTTCATACTTTAGGAAAAAAGTTACGAAAGGCATTGGAAAATTGAGACTCTTACATTTGAAATTGTATACTTCGAGATTCCTAGGTTTTGTGTAGCAACTAACTCACTGCATATATCGAAAAGAGGTTTTTATATGTAAAATTAGTGAGAGAATATAATAATAAAGTAAATAAGATGAACTAACATTTTAAATTGGACATTACAACAAAAACTGAAATACTAATACGCGTAGAATAAAAATTCTTATTGTAGTAGATTATAAATTAAAATGTTACTTTATTCTAGTCAGACAATATTTATGATTCTTCATGATTAAATCATAAGGATAATTTATTTTTAACATATTTTAAATATTTTTTAGCTGAATCCCGATAGCTTATTCTCCTTTTCATGAAACAAATGCTTCAGAATGTTAAAGGCTTCAAGTAAATACTTCAAGCTGCTAATATGCTGAGAAATAATATTTATTGAACAAAAATAAACAAATTTAGAGTAGACAAGCCGATTTAATAGGGAATCGTGGTCAGATAATTAGTGTTCAAAGTGATTGCACGGATACGAGACTTGAATATTATTTCTCCGGAACTTATTAATAAATACGTGATAAAAATAATAGTAAACTGGAATAGTTTTGTAATTTTACTGACACTGAGTGAAAAATAAAGTATGAAGGTGATTTACGGTAATTATATGTCGAATATCTTATGAAAGTGTTCGTTAGAAATGTATTCGATAGTAATCAGATCAAAGAAATCATGTTATTTCACACTTACCTAATGATTATTGTACAGAATATGATGTCATTCAATCAATTTTCGGTATTAGAGAAGGTACACTGCTAATTTTAAAATGTAATAATGAAAGATAAAATATTTACTTTTGTTTATTTATTCAGTATTTGTAACTATGTAAACGTCTTGATCAAAGCTAAGCATATTACCTATTACTTACTGATTTGAATATTCTTATTCCCAGAAGAAAGCCTGAATCCAACATCCCTTTGGTTGTTTTGGTTGTTGGATTCTTAATTTATCTTCTTGCTTTCTATACTTGTAGTTTGTATTGTTTTACGATATTTACAATGTTTTCAATTGTTTTATCATGCAAGGAATTATTTGTGGGAAAATGTCGTAGAATCAATATTTATAATTCATATTCTGAGTATTGAAGAAGAGATGTAAATGTTGTGAAAGGCATTACGTTTAAAAATTAATTACGAATACTAAAAAATGCCTGTTTATTGTATTGAAACCTCTTTAAACTTCGAATTTTCTTCCTTTAAACCATCTTAATATTTGTACTCAGCAAATTTTTCTCAATTTTGCTTCAATATTATAATAAGTATACATATATTGCTAACGACATAATTTTCTCGGAATCGCGGGAAATTTTTCAATAAAGCTTGTTGCAGAAACTACAGAGTCGAGAGACAGAGAAGATATTCCTTGTGTAGACATCTCAATATCTTATAGGTTTTTTTTAGGGAAGACAGTAATTAACTTCTACCCAAACAAGAATAGCATTGTCACAATTTTCTGTATTTTTCTGTCGGAACGACTTAAGGATTTAGTATATTTGTCGTTATAGCATTAAGAACAACGTTATTCTATAAAACGATTCATTGACAAGTAAGCAATTTGACGCAAGGAAATGGGCAGTCAGACCCCGCAAGTCCGCTTCCCCACGCTCCAACTAGTGTTTATGGCGGGAAGTCCATTCCTCGCGACTTCATCTGTTCTCATACAGTCACAACATATTGATCAAAAAGAGATGTAATCTACTTGTTTCAATCATAAACTCCATTCATCAGTTTCCAAGAGAAGGTTTTTGGTTGATTTCGTTTGAGACGAAGAAGTTGGTCAAAAAATTTTATAAAGTAAGATATGTATAAGTTTCCTAACACGGGATATTACAGTTTTGATGTACAATGACCCCTTGACTTTTATCTTTGGAAATCGAAAATGTTAGAAAAAGTTTAATATCCAAGGTCATGGAAAAACTTCAACTCAGCAAGTCAAGGTGAACTAATATATCTAGAATTTTTACACAGGAATTAAGAAATTTGCACAACATTTTTTATCACTGGGCTGACATACCGGCAAACTGCAGAAAATTCAAAATTACCTTGTACTTTGTATCCGTATGAGAAAGAGATTAAGACCTAATTTTATAATTTATACTTAAATGGACTTTTACTGAAGGTCATAAAGTTAATGAGTTAAAGTTATATGAGTTAAAGCGAAGATTATAGTCAATTTCCTGCACTTATGATGAACTAGCATGTAGATCTATAATCTTCATTATAACTGAAACAAAACATTGTGATATCGGGCCCTAAAAATAACTTTCCTTCCAAAAGTATCCATAGGTACGTTACTGTTTGTATCTTTATTTCCAAACATTAATTTGGCCTAAACATATTCATAACAGTTTTAAAGTTAGTCAGTTTTAACTGTTTACTGAGATTCACAAAATTATCGTCTTTTATGGAAAATTCTTAAACTTAACGTTAACAAACCAAATTTTAAAGTTGATTTCCAAGTCTTGTGTGATTGGGCATGACAACATTAATTCTTACACTTGCAACAGGTTTGCAATTTGTAAGGTAGTCACTTAATGCTACAGAAGTAAAAACGCGATTGGAAATACATTATACCAATGGTGTAATTAGTAAAATGAAATGATCCTATTACCCTGAAGACGTACGTGATTTTTCCTGGGGTGATTTTGGTTTCCTTTATCTACAGTCCCATTAATCCATTTTATCTGCCTCTAAAATACAAAACCTATTCAATTCTATGATTAAGATTACTGATGATCTAAAGGAACAAGCATGTTTGATTCAATCACCGTATTAGTGAATGAGAGGACGAACATAAACATCCGATTTCTCCACATCTTAAAAGTGTCCTTTTTAAAAGTACCCTTCCCGAACTTTATTGTCTTTGTATTCCAGAAATAATTCGTGAAATTTTTCAATATCCTCCTCCGAATTCAGAAAGTGCATCAAGGAGGCATATCCTTCCTGGTCTTTATTTAAGGCCGCGATGATTGTCTGCTTGAAATGTTCGAAATTATCCAATGGATCAATGTATTGCGCCTGTTCCTCACTGCCAGGATATCCGTCAGAAGTATTCAAGTGATGATACTGCACCGGCGTTGTATAGGGATCTCCTTCCGGATAATGCGGACATGCTGGTGAAGTTGGAGACGGTACGTATTCATCAAATTCCGGTGATTGGACGTAGTGATCATAAATCGGAGATTCTTCTTCCGGTTGATAAGTTTGTGCAGGCGGGGCGCTGTGGATGCAGCATCTATACGTTGGAGATGCTCCATTGGGCGGTAGAGAACGAGCTTCGGCAACACCGTAAGATTGATCAAACTCTTGGCTTTGGTCATATTCGTCATACTCTCCTTGATATGGAATAGCAGCTGCATATTCAGCAGGAGTAGCGCCGTACTGCGCTGGAGAACCTTGGTATTGAACCGAGGAGGGTTCATACTGCTCAGGGGAGTACTGATATTGCGATGGCGATGGATCACGCCGCAGCGGTGAAGGAGATCCATACGAAGTGGGATTTTGCTGTTGATTTGACTCTGGCCCAGGGAAAAGCTGTCTAGGTCTAAACGATCTGCTTTTAAGTTTTCTTTCTATACCTTGCAGCTTAGGAGTACACTGATGTGCTTCTAAACCTGTTTAACGGAAAAGATATTCTGATACAGTCCTCACTGATTGATAAAATTGGTAGTTGGTAGTTATATTAATGACTATATTTTAGTTCCTTGATATATGAGGTAGTTTTGCAGTAGTTAGTATTTGGTGATGCAATTTAAGGATGATAATCAGGGATATTGTCTAAGCGTTGTCAAGTTTAAAATAAAACTACCATTTAATGAATCGTCGATAAAACAATTTCAAAAATTTTAAATCATGGTAAATAAATAAGCAACATTTACTTAATTACCACAATATATGCATACATTACTTATAATCTGAACTAACTCCCTGTTATTAGGTAGTTTTATTAAGTAGTCCGGTTTGTTTCATAAAACAACACACTAGAGATTGTATCGCCATTTGCCTTTAAGGATTGAACGTGAATCATCTCAGATTCACTATATCCACGATACTTTTCCACTATTTTGAAAACGTTCACTTTTTGAAACACACTGAATGTTGCTGTTTGCTAACACCAAACACCACACAAACCCAAAGGGCATATTAATCTAATGATAATAAAGTAGTCAAGCCGATTTAATAGGGAATCGTGGTCAGATAATTAGTGTTCAAAGTGATTGCACGGATACGAGACTTGAATATTATTTCTCCGGAACTTATTAATAAATACGTGATAAAAATAATAGTAAACTGGAATAGTTTTGTAATTTTACTGACACTGAGTGAAAAATAAAGTATGAAGGTGATTTACGGTAATTATATGTCGAATATCTTATGAAAGTGTTCGTTAGAAATGTATTCGATAGTAATCAGATCAAAGAAATCATGTTATTTCACACTTACCTAATGATTATTGTACAGAATATGATGTCATTCAATCAATTTTCGGTATTAGAGAAGGTACACTGCTAATTTTAAAATGTAATAATGAAAGATAAAATATTTACTTTTGTTTATTTATTCAGTATTTGTAACTATGTAAACGTCTTGATCAAAGCTAAGCATATTACCTATTACTTACTGATTTGAATATTCTTATTCCCAGAAGAAAGCCTGAATCCAACATCCCTTTGGTTGTTTTGGTTGTTGGATTCTTAATTTATCTTCTTGCTTTCTATACTTGTAGTTTGTATTGTTTTACGATATTTACAATGTTTTCAATTGTTTTATCATGCAAGGAATTATTTGTGGGAAAATGTCGTAGAATCAATATTTATAATTCATATTCTGAGTATTGAAGAAGAGATGTAAATGTTGTGAAAGGCATTACGTTTAAAAATTAATTACGAATACTAAAAAATGCCTGTTTATTGTATTGAAACCTCTTTAAACTTCGAATTTTCTTCCTTTAAACCATCTTAATATTTGTACTCAGCAAATTTTTCTCAATTTTGCTTCAATATTATAATAAGTATACATATATTGCTAACGACATAATTTTCTCGGAATCGCGGGAAATTTTTCAATAAAGCTTGTTGCAGAAACTACAGAGTCGAGAGACAGAGAAGATATTCCTTGTGTAGACATCTCAATATCTTATAGGTTTTTTTTAGGGAAGACAGTAATTAACTTCTACCCAAACAAGAATAGCATTGTCACAATTTTCTGTATTTTTCTGTCGGAACGACTTAAGGATTTAGTATATTTGTCGTTATAGCATTAAGAACAACGTTATTCTATAAAACGATTCATTGACAAGTAAGCAATTTGACGCAAGGAAATGGGCAGTCAGACCCCGCAAGTCCGCTTCCCCACGCTCCAACTAGTGTTTATGGCGGGAAGTCCATTCCTCGCGACTTCATCTGTTCTCATACAGTCACAACATATTGATCAAAAAGAGATGTAATCTACTTGTTTCAATCATAAACTCCATTCATCAGTTTCCAAGAGAAGGTTTTTGGTTGATTTCGTTTGAGACGAAGAAGTTGGTGAAAAAATTTTATAAAGTAAGATATGTATAAGTTTCCTAACACGGGATATTACAGTTTTGATGTACAATGACCCCTTGACTTTTATCTTTGGAAATCGAAAATGTTAGAAAAAGTTTAATATCCAAGGTCATGGAAAAACTTCAACTCAGCAAGTCAAGGTGAACTAATATATCTAGAATTTTTACACAGGAATTAAGAAATTTGCACAACATTTTTTATCACTGGGCTGACATACCGGCAAACTGCAGAAAATTCAAAATTACCTTGTACTTTGTATCCGTATGAGAAAGAGATTAAGACCTAATTTTATAATTTATACTTAAATGGACTTTTACTGAAGGTCATAAAGTTAATGAGTTAAANGAAACTAAAGAAGCAAACTTACTAATAGGATACGTAAATATTTACTTTTTCATCTCTAGGCAACCAAAATACACAGGCAGTAGAAGATTATCAGATATTCATTTTGTGTTTACTTCTTAAAAATATACAATTACTGCTTATGGATAGCTTTTATTCATTTCTACCAAATCAACTCAATTTTTCCATTCTATCGCTTATATCTCCATTATATCATCTGTTTGATGTACGCCATCCTTAGGGTTAAAATTTCTCATCCATTCTGCAAAACACACCTTAATTAGGATTTCATCACCTCTACCTGATTCCATTATTCCCTTTGCTTAAGACAGATCACTTTCAAAATTTTAATCGCGTTATATAATAGACTTTGCACTTTAATTCAAGTGCTTTTATTTATCACTTCAATCCTTCCGTCACAGTCACACTGTGACGGAAGTCACAGTCTTCAATCCTTCCCCAATATATTTGTTTCCCTTTTCAGCATGTTGTTAAATTTCCTCTACAATCTTTTCCCATACACATTTGTGATCCTTTGCATTTTCTCTTTTTATCCATTTCATCTATGATTTTACTTTTTTGCTTTGCCTGAATTTTGCAATAACTACCTAAGTGCTATTATTAATCCTCCAGTAGTCACGTGGAGTAGATTTCTACCCCACACAAACTGCTTTATGTTGGTCTGCCCCCTATTTTGTTTAGTATCCGCTTCTCAGTAGTGATATGAACACTCACGGGGAAGATTTTTACGCGAAAGTTTTTAGTTTAATGTCTACTTTTTTCTGATGAACTCGAATTTTCTTGGATGATGAGTTGGAGCAGTGACTTACGTCTGTATTCATGCGGTTTTTCAGAATATTTTTATTTAAATGACTGGTTTATATTTGAACGCTCTGTGTTTTAAACAGTGTAAATTATTTTTCACGTTTCATTTACGAGGAAATTTTAATTCTGGTAATCTATATAGCTACATAAATGTATTCTGACTATCTATGTAACTGTGACTGTGTTTATGGACAAATTTTATTATTATTTTCTTACGTCCCCTCGACCGTTGCCATCTGGCCCACCGGCCAAATTGCAACGTAATATTAAATAAATACATTAATTTGTAGAGGTAAGTAATACTTTATTGGTTATCTTCCCTTCTTCCATTCACTCTATCTCTCAATATACCGCAATTGAGTTCATGTAGAATAAATTTAGAATCTCTCAGTGAGTAATTTGCTTTGATAATGAATGTCGAGTACGCACAAAGGATAGGATTTGCGTAAAATTCTTCCTTTGGACCAATCGTCCGAGCAAGATTGCTCTTAGGAGGATGTAGGATCTTCAAATGATACTTCTAACGAACCAGAGCATGATACATGCACGAAACAAGGTATTTCCCCCACAGAAATTGAAGATTTGCAGGGGGACGGAAAACGTATGGTATTGACAGAGTCGGCCCGTGTCAATTGCGAGAAGGGAGGTCGCCGGGGAATGACAATCGATGGACGTCAAAGTTTTGGTGAGACGCAGAAATTTCGGTTGTAAAGGAATTTTATTGCAGGTCCAAAGTGTCTGCTACGAAAGAAACTGCCCTCGAAGTCTTCTTCTGCATGGCTTTGTCCCTTTGATGTACTATAGACAACGCAACAAAACAGTCGTTAATAAATCCACCACATGACAGCTGTGAGGATAAAGTAGTCTGAAAGATTTAAGAGTTACCGAAAATTTTGCCTTCGCAAAGGTTGCGGCGTTGATAAACGAAATTGCGGGTTTGCTTCGGAACAATGACAATCGTCTACGGGCGAATTTAATGCTTTCTTTCTCTGCCGAAATCGAATCAAATAATCAGGAGATTTGTCTTAGCAGATCGCATGATCTAAAGCACAGAACAATAGAGAGAGTGAATATGTTTTGTTACAAAAGACACTGCGGGTGTCTGTTTAACAATCAATCTTATAACCTGTTTTTCTGATGTCCTAATCTGTGGGGATATTACGTAAATACGAAACAAGATACGGATTCGAATTCAAGCCCCTATCCGAAGCACTCTGAATGTGCGCTTCCGTGTGACTTCGAGATGAACTGCTTACATGGTCGCACGGATAGTGTATCCCTACGAATATGACGTCATTTCGATCGGACTGTCAAATTCAAAGCCGAAGACTCGAATACAACCAATACTTGGTAACCTCACCGGATGTTTATAGTATTCCTTAATTGAGGATGAGCAATGCATACAAAGGAAGTGATTTGCACAGAGCTTTAAAGAATAATAATTCCACTTTCCAGTTCTACCTTCTAATTTATACACTACATATTTACATTCAAAGATACGTTGTAGGTAGAGAGTGATTTGGTTTAGAATGGAAAGACGGCTGAAGCTTTAAAAGCAAAAGCAGAAAACTCTTGGCCTCACCCGAAATCAATGTCGAAACAGCACTCGGTCTCATTCACCCGTGTACACATTAAACTTTCATCGGAATAGGAGGCTAGGACTTGGGAATGGCCTCGTTGGGGTGCGAAAGAGTTCTTTGGAGAGTAAGATACGGAACGGGAGAAATCAAAAGAAGACGAATCCATTGGTGACGCTACCCGGAAAACATATAAACCATGAGGACACATAGCTTGCAGCACTTTCTTTCGATTCAAAGGGTCACACTGGATGGATTCCTGGACAGTGTTTACGCCATTCGTGCCCTCATCGCATCTTACTTAATGGGAAGAGTGGAAGGATTTTTTTTACTCATCTTCTGAAATCTGGTCTCTCTCTACTTTCTTTCAATCGACCTTCTTCCCCATTAGTTAACCACTTTATGGGTTATTCAGCTTTTTCTCCATTCAATGGATTATTAATTCTTTACTAGCCTTTCAGGATTGTTTTATTTTTCTGTGATTCAAATTACCAGTCACTATAGTTGTTTTAAATGAAAGTATCGGTGCATTATTTGAATATCTTTTTCTCGTTAATTCTATTATATTAAGACGGTCTTCGTGGAACGACGTTATAGGGAAATAAAAAGAACTTTTTGATTTTGGGCTACATACCCTGATGGGGGATTTTCTTTGCAAGACATCGCCACTGTATACAACATCATCTTAGGAGAAAAATAGTAGTAGTAGCATTGTTAAAAGTGCTTCGACAGCTTAGGTCATTTCGCACGTAGGCCCCCACCGGGAATCGAACCCGGGACCGCTTTCACTGAAGTCGAACGCGTTGCCCACTTGGCTATCGGGAGCCCCAGGAGAAAGATATTCAATTCTCATGGTCATATCCGAATGCATTACTTAAGAAAATGTATTGTACAGAGAGAAATCATTCGTAAGACGTAAACCGATTATTTATTAAAAGAAGAATGTCATAACTCGATTGAGCTATGATAAAAGAAGAATAAAAACAACTTGTACACTTATTCTTCAATTTTCAAATTTCCACTTTCAATATTACCGGTGGTAACGTGTACAAGTGTTTTTATTCATCTTCCATCATAAAGAGCCGTCACAAAGTTGAGGCCAAAGTAGTGGATTTCAATTAAGCGTCATTCATGGATGTCAATAAACTAAAGGCATTCATCCTTACGAGATTCATAGAATCCCAAAAATTTGTGAATAGAGTCCCTGTTTATATTTATGCTTTAATAATACGTCATTTTTCATCCAATTTCCAATTATATTTGTGAAAAACTGGAACTCTTTCTTTTCGGTGAACGCGTTCCATACGATTATGGTTACCAATGTGAAATAACGGTACTTGCTTTATCTTTAAGGGAATCTTTAGTTTCTATTCACACGATAGAGTCAGGGGTAACCTTGTGGTAATTATTAATATTAAACATATTAAAACGCTCCATTAGAGTGAACTTTTTACTTTTTTGTGTGGTATAGTAAAATGTGTTTCTATTCAACTTAAATTCTGCCATAATTTAGGATTGCGTTCAAACAATGCTGATTAGAGACAACAGGAACGATTCATTTTACTTTTAGTCGCCAAGGCACAATATTTCGAAGAAAGGTTTTCATTTTAAAATCAAAATTTTAATTTTATGTATCCTATAAATCAATTCTTTTAACACGACGCATGGAAACTTGGGACAATTTATTGTCTTATACCAGAAAGTTTCAAATCTAAAAAGGGTCTGTCGTACGGCAACAGCAATTAATCAGGCTTTTAACTCCTCCACTGCAAAGAAAAAACACTATTGCCAAGAATGGAGGGTCTATCGTCCCAAGAATTACTTCTGGTAAAGGAAATGGAGAGAGGAGGAATCTGACCACTTCTCACTTTGACAGCGAGACTTAAGCTTCTTGTGATGGAAGCCAATCTAGAAAGAGGATGGGCTAAAAGAAGACATCGCCAATTAAAAGGAGATTACATTCTTTATTGGCTCAAACTCTTGATATTGTTGTCCAGAAAAATCTTGATTTAGAAAGTGAGTGGCAGAGTTGAGGAGCATTTACGGTAAATGGCTCATGTAAGAGGATTGTGATCTTGCTAGTCTAAGTAAGATTAATTGCATTGGATTGCACGCCCTCAAGGTCCTTATTCCAATCCTATATATATTATATTTGTTTAATTACTCATACAGTGCGCTAGATACTCAAATGTTAAATTATTATTTGTTACAAAGAATACCGATGTCAGCGACTTTTAGTTAACCGGCGGAAAAACTTTTCATATAGTAACTTCCGTAGAATATCGAGTTTTTTTTATCGACTCGAACTGGTTTTTCCTATCTATCGTTATCTTTTTTGGATGATTGCACGAGAGGAAAACACCTTTCTGATAAAAGTCAGGTCGCTTTTCTTTGGTTTAACTCCCTATGTTGACGTTATTTAAGATGTATTGACTTATTAAATTAACAATTTTATTACAATTGAACAAAATTGAACGTCATTACTATGTATTATCTTTAGATTCCACATGTATGGGAAGCTTTTTCTACGCATTTGATGTGATCATTTTCCATTTCCTTAAACGTCAATTTCCCTTCACGTTTTCATCCAGCTTCTTTCATACGTCAAATGTCCAAGGTACTCGAGGGCAACTATAGAGAAAACAAACTTCAAATTCTTTCGGGTTTCCTCACCAACTTATCCTTTAATAATTATGATTAATAACAAGGAGTTTTATAGACGAAAAGAAATAAATGCACTATTTTCTCGGCATAGGGCTGTTTTTATTTTGGGTATCATATGCCTGGGAATATTTTGATTGTTTATAAAGACTATTTAAAATTTATACAAAATAATTAATTTATATTAATATTT
>KZ308274.1:135713-151421 GCA_000376725.2 Ladona fulva
AATTAATTTATATTAATATTTAACGGTAACTATTTACCACTGAATATAAATTATAGAAATAATATCGTTCAGTGAAAATCTGTCAATCACATTTTCACTTCTTGTTGAAAGTTCTCTGTAAAAATTTGTTTCTCCTTTCAATATTTTTACTGGCCACTTGTATTGGACACGGTATTGGCAGAGTAAAAAAAAAACTGAATGCAGCAACATCTCTGTGAACATCTCTCACTTAAAGAAATTTTAATTGTTACGAGACTCCAATTTCATACGGAAGAACATCGCCATTGAAGGTTTCACAAGGAAAAAACTTTTGAACGCATTTGTCGCAACTGTCTTTAATCCATTCCGTCGACGGCTCTTTTCGATTCAAAGTACTGTAATTTGAGACCATTTCATCAAGTAACAGACTCAACCTCTCCTCTGGAGGAAGTGTCGCAATGTCACCAAACTTGTTCCGCAAATGTTCGTACATACGCTTGGTTGGTTTCAAAGGCCTGCTCTTTTTGCTGCCAAATTCGACACTTCTGTAGTGGGCCGATTTGCATTTAAACACCTTTTGTCCGCTCTCGTCGCGCAATACAAAACCTTCTATGTGTTCATCGCGATTGAGAAAAGATCTTTCCTCGTCGATCCTAGCAAACAGCTCCGGGCTGAACTGGTGGTAAGGTATCGTCCTAAACCCGCACTCCTCGAGCTCACTCTGAATTTCGCGAAACCTCCAGGTTGGAGTGACTCTCTCGCCCTTCCGAAACACACTCAAGTCGTAGAAAAACACTTTCAATCCATCGATGTTGTATTTCAAGCGGTCGAACACGGTTGGCCCCACCAGTTCGCCGTGAATCACGAATTCGTCGTACTCCAGACCGAGTTCATTCACTCGCGGCCTCAGGTTCGCAAGCGCCAGCCTTCTCAGCTCGGGCTCGAATTCGCGCTTGAAGTTTTTGAAGTCACTCGCGCCGTCACTCAAAATCACCTTCCTCGTACCCAGGATTATGCGCTCTCCATTCCTCGGGACTATGACTCGTACATTCGCCCCGTCGATCTTTTCTTGCAGGTAGTCGGCAGAAATGTCTTCCCCCGGTTTCAGTGGGCGTATGGATGGATACTCCGTGTGCTTGTACATCGCGTTTCGCTATCACGAAAGCAAAAACGACTCATCGGAGAAGGCGCTTTTATATACCCATCACCGATGACGTTTTCTTCTCCTCATATCTAAAGTGCAGTTACCTGGAAACAGCACAGATTAGATAGATAACGCAAGAAAGGGCCTTTAGCCGTAGCCCATAGATCACAGGAAACCATTGGTTAAAAGTCATGCTTCGGTCTTTCCATTGACGCAAATACGCGTGTGTTAAGAATTTTAGAAAATTCAAAAATGCGGTTTCAGATCGGTTTCATTTTGTAGGATTAGAAAAAGTCACCGTCATTGAACTAGAATCTCTTACTTTTCAAAAGAAGTCGCTTTTTCATTAAACCTTCGTAAAAGCACTAGCGATAAGTTCAGGCTTAACTTTGTGGTATTCTGAAACACAGAGATTCATTTTTAACTTTTTACTACACCACAGGAAAGATACATGCGACCAAGGTTTCGCAGCAAAGCTGCATCATCAGGCCGAAATTTGCTGCGAAACCTTGGTCGCATGTATCTTTCCTGTGGTGTAGTAAAAAGTTAAAAATGAATCTCTGTCTTCGTAAAAGCGTTAAAATCTAAACAGTAGCTCTGCGGAATATTCGCTTATGCTGTATGTATATACACCGGTATTACCAGAGCTAACAAAATGCTTCAAAATAGTATGTCTTTCGATATTCCTTTAATAAAGGATAAGCTGTTCCTTTAAGGGAGTTGGAAGGGTGGGTAACAGTGAGGTCAATATTAGAACATGCGACAAATGCATAGGATCCGCATGATAAAATTGATATGAAAACGGTCCAAAACGTGCTACGAATAGCCGCTGCAAATGTATTATTGAGACATACGAAAGAAAACAGTGTAACGGAAATGTTAGAAATTCTTGGAGGGGAATCATTAGAAAAAGGGCGGATGCTAAATCGACTGGACATCATTCAGGTAAGAAACGGAGGCGAGACTTGAAATGACTTGAAAAGCAGAATAGAAGAAACGTTTTATATTGCTCGAGGGGATCATAAGTAGTAGATAAATATGAGTAAATATTTAGCGAAGTATTTTTTCATAAATAGAGGGATTAAAGAGTGAAACAGTTTGCCTGAGGAGGTCTTCATACTCTTAACTAAGAATTGAAAGGAGATTAAAAAATGATGCAGGTTTCATCGAAATATAGAAATGCTAATTGTGTGAGTATTTTATTTAAATTTGGATTCAATGTAATGTAAAGAGCGTAACACGTTTTAGAGATCAATTTTGTATCGTTTTCATTCTTAAATAAGTGTATGTCTGTACAATCTTCAACCGAAGGGCTGGTTTGAACCTCATCCCTCAGTAAGCAGCGAAAAGCTTTGAAGAAGGAGCTGAGGTGACTAGGCATAATGAGGAGTGAGGTAGTTTGCCATTGCTTTCCTCACTGAGACAGAATGATGTGAGGGGAACAATAGTGAAGCCCGATTACAAGTAACACTTTTCGTGCCATTTGAAAAGGGGAGACCCTAATCAATGTTATCATTCAGCATCACACACACATCAGTTGCTTTCATATTATCATGAAAAAAACTGAGGTAATAGCTAATGAAGGATATATTTCTCTCTATCCTGTAGCGAAAGACATGAAAAATGTCCCATTCATCAGGACATGGTAGCAGGATCAAATAAGTGCATATTATATTATATGATTAATCTGTTGCTAAACTTGAGTCTGACCGCGGCCGAAATTTGTAGATAAATAAATAAAGCAAGGAGTCGTAAGAAGCGTGATCTTTATTTATCGTAACATACCAGCGTTCCAATGACGGACAACGCGAGCGTTTATGTTTGCCTAAGAAAAGAAATTTAACTTGGTCGAGAAAATCTGAATATTAGCTTTAAACGATATAGTTAAAGTAACAGTTCTCTGCGATACCTGCTTTAGGTTAATGCATTTTAGATCACGAACCAAAGGCACAATCTAATAGAAGGCGTATTCTAATCTAAGATACACTCTAATCTAATTGTAACACCCCGTTTTTGGAAGCTTTAAAAACGCAAAAAATAATCCTGGATTTGAGTATGCACTAGATTCAAAAACATAAAAACAAATGTAAAATGCAAGAGATAAGCTGGGGATCAAATACTGAGTGACGTGCTTGAAGGGTATTTTAATCCACGACGTGCTTCAGCAACTTGCATTTGGATTTCCAAAAATCTTTTTCGGAACACGATTGCTTGGATTGAAGCGAAAGAATTTGAAGAATTAAGCATTGGAGGAAGGGAGAAAAAAATTGCGCTGGAGGATACTCTTCTTCGAGACGTGTTCGGGAAGAGTGCTTGGATTTTAAATTTGAAGTAGTGGAAATAGCAAGATAGAGCGGAAAATGGTGAATGATTTATGAAGGAACTAAAACGAAAGCGACGATGGGGATCCGAGTAAATATGCAAGGAAAAGTTTTCCCGGCGGTCAAAGTTTTTCAATGGCGGAATGGTGGATTAATATAAACGTTTCCCTGGTTGTTTGCATTGCTTGTTTCTCAAGATGCCCTGTTTTCAGTTTCTTTCACGTAAGGAATCGTGCCAACGACCTAAAAAAGCCAACTGGAGCTAGTAGTAGTATTGTTCAAAGTGCTTCGACAGCTGAGGTGTTATTTCGTATGTAGACCCCCCGCTGGTAATCGAACCCGGGACCGCTCCCACCAGAAGCGGATACGCAACACACTTGGCTATCCGGGTACCTATCAGCTGGAGCTCATGAAAATGTTCCCAACGTTAGTGGTGTGAGCTTTTATGCCTATTTAATAGAAATTTCCGTATCTAATTCCAAACTTCTAATTCTAAAACTGTGGATAATATGGATTTTCATTTTCATAGCTTCACTTTTCAACATTCATTAGGGGAAACTCAACAGTGGGATTCAAATGAAATCCTGGTACTTCAGCTTAATTAGACCCGAGACCTGCCTAAGATATTGCTTTGTTGAAAATTATTAAATGATAATTAAAATATGATAATAATTAAAATTAAGTTGTTTGTGAAAAAAATGGGATAAATATTTTTTTAGATGGAAAATTTCGCTATATGTACGGCAATGCACGCGTGTTACGTGATAGCCTAACTTCGATTTTCAGTAGAAAATTTTGCATAAACAAAGGCGTATTTAGTTGAACGGCCGGACATGGTTGTGTTATGTTTGTGCAAGGAACGTGTCCTGAAAGTTTCGTGTAAATCAGAGAGGCACAAACCTGTTTCGTTCACTGTCAGTTTTAGATATTATTTTGAAAATTGGCTGTAAGCGGTCGCCTTTCACAAGCTTATTTATTTTCGTGGTCCTTTCACGAACATCCATTTATTCGGAAATTATAGGAGAGTCTTGTACAGTTGCAGTAGACGAAGGTTCACAACTATTCACTAACCAGAAAAAAAATCCGATTATCCGGGACTCGAGCCTGGGACTTGAGTATTAGGGCATTCTGATCACTCCGCCACTTACCGTTAAAATTCAATCTCGTACACTGAATGATATTCTCGGCTGGAATTTGCGTTACTAATCAAAGAATAGACAATTGATAATTTCTAAGAACATAAATATTTATTTCCTAGTTTAAAAGTGCACACACTGAATTAATGTGGATAAGCTGAACATATTTGCCATTAATTTCGCAATTTTTCTCCGAAAACCGATAATATAATCCAGGCGCGATTTTGTAATTTTGTAACTTGTGATTTCTCCAAAATTCGCGGTTCCCCGTTTGCATGGTGGATACATGTAAGTTCATGTAAACATGGCAGCTTTCTCGAAAAATTTTGAGATATTACAATTTAAAAAAGTTACAAGAGCAAAAGCTATATAATCGCTACCCAGGATTTTGTTGCTAAATTATAAGAAATTTCTATTTGGGTTCACAAGTATGGAACAAGATATCACTTTTTCAATCTTTCTCATATACATTCCGTCTGTTGTTGTACCTATATCGTTGTGGTATATATTTCTATATTTATCGTTTTATTGATGACAAAGAAAATTTTCCAGTTTTATTCTTTTAGTAGGCAAATAAGTTGTAATAATGACTAAAACGGACAGGCAGCTTTTAAAGATGATGTCGCCAGCACGAATTCCGATTCAAAACATTTAATTCATTCAGTAAATTAATATTTCATAAGTACTACATTGTGATACGTATTTCGCCTAACAAGTTTCGTCACATATAAATGATACAATAGAGCGAAATTGGTGCATAATTTATCACGCCCTTGTTGTTTTAGATTACGTCATCCCAATTTCAATGCTATCACGTTAACTTCAGAACGTAAATGTGTTGCGGAGTACGCCAAAGGCGAAATTTAGCGTTAGCTGCCATAAAATCTTGAATCAGATGCGAAAATTTCATTTCGCCAGGATTTACCGCTCACCATTTCTTTGCCTGAAGGGGCATATTTACCGCACAAGTGTTCAGACAGCTTCGTTCCATCGACGATGCATCTAACCTTCTCTCAAGCAATAAATTTGCCGAGTAATCTTATTGTTTACCCCATTTAACTCATTTCCGTTCGGGATGCGCCCGTTGTATTACTCTGAGTGCGGCACTAGAGGGGCAAGTTTTCGGTAGAAGGAAGTAATGCGGCATTCGATGCTCGGTTGGTCGATTCCTCACTTGGTAGGCTAACATCCGTAGCAGCGCATCTGCTCCCCATTCTACCCATCGATATTTCCCCGCTCTTATCTCTCCCCTTACACCAGTTTTACGACTGTTTCGAACCCCTTCTTGTACATTTTCTCCTCCACTTTTCCACTTCGGCTTTGATCCCAACCTGTACTCTTCCTTGGCCCTCACTCAGCTTTATTGGCTGCGCGCAACAGAATATGCAGAGGCATCCAGATCGTAAAAAGGATTGTGTGTTAAATTTTCATCTTGCTTATCTCTCTGGAAATGGAAATATGGCATATTTCTCTGAGTTTCTTGGTGGATCGTATTCCTTCTTCCATGAGGACTTTCAATGGGAGGTTCTATATTGCTTGGATTTGAATTTCCGAAAAAGTACTCCTAACTACTTTTCAGTCGTTATTTGTCTATAGAGGGTTGCAGGGGTAGTTAGGGTTGCAGTTATTCGTCTATAGAAGTGCCAAGAGTTTCTTGTTTGTAAAATATTATAATCTATACCTATAATTTTATTTGAGACCTCAAGAAGAATTGTAGTTGGTTAATTCCTTGGATTGGATTTTTCGTACTCTCAACAGGTACTGATATAGACCGGCCACGGTGGTGGAGTGGATACGCTAGCGCATTAACCTCAAGGTCCCGGGTTCGGATCCCGGAAATTCGGATTTTTCCGGTTAAGGAATGGTCGTGTGTGTTTGTCCATTGTTATTATTTGTAATGTTTATTAAAATTGATGTGATTGGACGTAATGGATGGATTAGCTTCCTGTATCCATTATAGAAGCCATTATTATTATTGGTTTGTTATCAGATACCATGTTGACATACCTATAAGTATCGACTATGAGCATAACAAAGGTTACGGGTATATTGCATATATTTATCTTGACTACACATACGATATATTTATATTGAGTTCAGATTTAAGCATTCAATTTGAATATATGCTAACTTCTATGTATATTCATGAATTATATGTGTCATTGATTTAATAATAATATAAAGTAGTGTATCGTTATTGTATATATTGTATTCACTTGACTAATACCTATCGATAGTTTTTTGTATTAATTTGATGCACTTTATTCATTTTATTATTTTTTAATGTTTAATTTTTTTGCATCATTTACTCTGTGTTTTCGCGGGTTTTTTCACCCCATTCTTTTTTGGTGTTTTCCGGCACAGTGGGGTTTTTTGTCTTCTTTATCCTACGGTTGAGGATATTTGTCCCCACAAACATAAATATTTTTGTGTTGTTATTGTATTCTTCCCTTTAACGCTAAATATTAAACTTAACTTATGCATCGATAATTGAGGTTGGGTGGATGAGAGGCCAACTTGGCCTAACCTCGCCATAATAAAGAGTTAATACATTCATTCATTCCCAATGGATCTAACCTGAGGCCTGGCCCTGCAAGAGGCATATATTGTTTATTTAAGTTAATCATATACTCATTTCCTTTCTTCTTAGAATGCCATTCACTTCTTCTACTGCAAAAACTAGACGTATACATTTTTCACTCAATATTACTGCATCATTCAAGGAGGTAATGCTTCGATCTTTGGATTATTTACCATTTCAAAGTTTTGCATTCAAACTTTCCTTCGGAAGGCCAAATTTACTTTTTAATTTAATTGTTACTTGCTCTGTTTGTTCATTTGTTCTCAAGCAATTCCGGTCATTTAATCTTCTCTTGACGATGTGTTAAGCTTATCCCTCCTTTGCCCTAGAATTTCTCCATCAAAGATCAAGGTCTAGAGCTTTTTAACACTTCGCGCCTTTGAAACATAAACGCGGTAAGTTGAACCGGCGAGAAGGTTTTTTTTTGTTGTCTCTAATTAAAGGAACTCTCGATGTAACCTTTCGTTCCCCTTGCTTTGATGTCCTGCGTTGATATGCTTGGTCTCGCATATCCACAAACATTCCATCAAAGACCCGGAGAAAAGAACCAAAATTTGCCTTTAATATGCATAATGATCCTATTATCGGGGCCTCCGGATAGCCATGTGCGTAACGAGTACGACTTTGGTGATATCTGGGTTCGATTCCCGGTGGGGGCTCATATGGGAAATGCGGAATTACCTTAGCTATCGAATCACTTTTAAAATTACTACTACTTCTCCTATAAGCCTTTTTGTCAGTAAATGTTGTATACTTGAATTAAGAGGTTGGTGGGTGAGTGAGGGGTGAGCGTTGGTTTTGCATCTAAATCGGCCGATACCTTTTTCAATCTTGCAGCCCGTTCTCTACCCTTCATTTCCAAGCCACTTTTAATCTAACTCCGAATATATTCACTCAGCCTGTTAGAACCCAAGGAACTGCATTATCCTATATTACCTCGTTTATCGAATTCCCTGTGACGGAAAGTCGTCTTTGCATGTCTTTTCTGCACTCTCCCGTTACCCTAATGCATTATTATTGCACCTACTCACCACCTCATTACTTAGACCCTACGGTATAAGGACTTAGTATTTCATCTCTATGATTTTTCAGATTCCATTGTTGCTCACGTACCATTAAATGCTTATCCAATTACCTTATATGGAACGTGTACTACCGATTGAATGATTACTATCTAATTGTATTGTATTTCCCAGCCCTTACGGTCTCAACTCCCACATTTTTTGTCCTCAAGACCAACTTAGTCCCATCTATGTGCGAAGAATCGATCGATTAATGATTAATATGATTTATTATTACATGAATACTTATCTCATTGATGAATAGCAGAGAAACTATGGAGAGGTCCTTTTACTATTAAGCAAAATAATGGAAAAATGATACGCAAAACGAATAAAATAAAGAGATATCAACTGTTCTAGTCCTGCCAGACAGGTTCTAAGTCCCACAAGAAGGACTTTTCCCAACGGTTAGAAGTATTGGTCTAACTGACATAAAATATAGCCCGCGGGCAAATCCTACCCATTTGAGAGTGCTATATACTATATATGCTATGCAATGCATTTTTGAAAAAATTCATTGCTTTATGTTGATGCAATTTAGAAGTATTAAAATATATTTTATTCTATCGTGCTTCTTTTATTGAGTTCATGTGAAGGTTAGAAATGCACCTTGAAATCGAGTTCGTTTAAATTGATTTTTTTAGTGCTTTTCATTATATTTATACGGGGGCGGATTGAGGCTATCAGAAGCGCCCCAAAGATCTGATCGAGGCCGTTAATTATGAATAATGGGTTTAAATTCCATAAAATACACAAATATTCATTCTATAGAATTCTCAGTCTCTTCACTACAGCGAGAATAAATACACAAGTTTTGAATTACAATACATAGTATTTATATCGGTTATAAATAATGATGGATTGGCTTTACACTATATTGAGATACAAACAATGTGATACATTCTATAAACATATTATGTAGCTTTACTCAATAAATATAAAATTCTCCTTGATGCGAAAAACGAGATGGATTTGAAATACTATGGCACTGAGAGTTCATAAGCCCAGTCTTATTGAGACCTCCAGAATGGATTAGGCCATCAGCTAGTACTTAATGCCTGTAATTGTAATTGAATCGCTGCCGTCGAGGATGTTATTTCGGCCTCAGACGTCCATCGAAAGTTATAATGCGAAAACACGGCCTGCAAGTCAAAACCATTGTGCATCCTTAGTCCGAGGGAAGAGAACTGGGGTGATACACTGCTGTAACAGTAATCCTTAGTATACTCCGACGTCAGTTTTAGTTGATTACCGGTATCCTCAATATTATATATATATAATGTGCGTTTTTTATGTAGTTGCGCCTATTTTATGGAAATCACTATTGAGTACTTTCTTAAAGTTTTCAATTTTTTAAATATTTCGCTGATTTTTGCAAATTTATTTATTTCCCTTGAATTTGATACGGGAAGAAATTCTCAACTTCCTTTTCAGGTCATATATTCAATTAGATTTCGCTGATTTATTTCGATAATCGACATTTATCTTTGCATTCATTTCGCTTTTGCCTGAACATCTTTATTCTTTATATAAAGTAATTATTAAAACGATACGATAGAATGCGAAGTAAACAAGTATAATCATAAGAGAAAAAAAATGTTCTGTAAATTATTCGGAAGTGTGATACTGAAAATTTGGATAAGTACAAGTTTATGATTATTTGCCTGCTTAGATAATTTTTACATAGGTTTCTAAAGAGCATGAATAATTTTTTGTTACTACGACTTTTCCTTAAGCAGAAGGAAATATATCATCAATTTCCTTATTATCCATTTTCGCATAAAACTAGTTTGTACTACTATTAATTTAATCGTCGTTAATTGATTTTTTGAACTATTTTTATAACTTTTATTAAAATTATTTCTGTTCCATTTATAATGGAAGTTTCTTATACATAATGGCCTAGATATCAACTAAGGTATTAAAATCTCGAATCAGTCAGTGGTGCGAATTAGCTGACAGCTGTCGAGGCATTAATATAACTAATTCTATTAGTGCTCGCTATATTGCTAGATAATAGTTTCGGGTTGGTGTTTTTGATTATATTCCGGTATGAGAAGCACTTCTCATTGACGGTACCATGGAGACAATATGCAAAGTCATGCACTAAACTATTTAATGAGGTAACCTTAATCTATGATAACACCCATTTACTTGACCTTAGAATGTTATTTTTGGAGAGAAAGTGAGTAGCTTACCGTACCATACCCACTCAAATCTCCCCATTTGCAGTTTTACCTTACCCATCGCTCTTAACTCTTTCCCTAGTTCCCTTTCTCAAGCTTCCAAAGCCTCCTTTAGCATAGGTCACGGCCATTTCCAAGTCCTAGAGGCTGGGGATTTAACTTCCCAGAGGATTACTTCTCTTCTTCTTATCTCTCTAAGAGATTCCGAGGGCAAGTGAGGATTGCACGAAAACCATAAAACTAGCGACCTGAATTGTTTCAATCCAAAGCTCCTCCAATTCTTATTTTCTCTTCTGGGAAGTTGTAGGCTTTGTTTTGCTATTCTATCTCTGATAAGTTTAAATGTGCTGGCACTTGTTTTACTTGAATTAATGTCTGACCATCGAGATAAAGCAAACCTGAAAGGCGTACGATGAAAGGAAAAAGACTATTGTAATTTGCCGATAAGTATTGTCGGAACTAAAAGTTTGCTGCGTTCCTTCTCGACGCAGCTTACTCACAAAACCGGTGAAATATAAATGATCTTACGTTTGTTTACTTTGACCATAGAAGTGAAAGAAACGTGACAAAAAACTATCATTGGTGCCGCCACGGAAATAGGGGCTTTTGTGTCCCTTTACAGAATTTCCTTTTGTTTTTCTAAGTTCAGCTTAACAGTGAATTATATTAACTGAAATTGCGTTGGACTAGAATGAATGAACCAGACGTTCGTTTTCCTGCAGTAATAAATACTCGCAGAAAAACTGCGGATGATTTTCGGTTCGCGAGAGTCTATTTCAAAAACGTTGAATTTATCTTAATTCACCTTAGAGGCAATATATAAATGTAGAATGAATTTAATTTTCGAAAAGTTGAGTATTTAACGCAACGGAGTATTTAAGTATAGTATATTAAATCAACTATTTTAATGAAAGAACATGGGAGTCACGATTGGATTTATTTGTTACAGTGATTTTCATTGATAACCAACGGAGCATGTAAAGCAACAACTTGAATTTTAATTGTATTTGGATGTATAATAACATTATGTTTACTTTATTAATTTTTGAGCCAAATATACATTTAAGACTATTATTTTTCAATCCAGAAGGAAAGCATAATTGTCTTTTCACGGAATTGACATTTATTGCGACTATGGTTTATTAAATTAATCTTCACGGCAGGGGAAGAGGAGCAAGAAAAATCATTTCTTTCACGGTGTAGAGAGGAAGTCCAATGAAATATGAGTAGACTTCAGCGATTTATCTGTAAACTCGAAAATGCTCATTATCTTGCTGGAATTCCATTAGAAATTAGTCTCTCTCTACTCCGTGTTGCCATTTGAAACACACTGTTTTTATTATTTTTTTATGTACTCTAGTTGTAAATATTTATCTACACTTTTAAATCGACCTCCATCGACTTCCAAAATCGAATCGATCCAAAGCAATATTAGTTTGACCCCCGGGGTCGATATCGATATACTAAGAAAAGCGATATACTGCATCTGGCAACACAGAGTTGAGAGAGAGAGAGATTTTTAACGGAACTATAGAGAGATTAAAAGATAATTTCTATAAGGTAATTCCCAACCAAAGATAAGCATCTTTAACCTATACATAGTTTATTGTTCTCTCTCCCCTTGCAGTTAAATTAATCAGTTTTATTGCTACTCCTCAGCCGTGGTGATAAATTTAATAGACTAGTTTCGATTCAGTCATAGACATCTTCGGACTATCTTAGACGAAACTAGTCGCAATAAATATATATTCTATTGAAATAAGAGTTTGTTTTCAATTTTTATATGGCACCTTTCCACAAAGCTGAGCATAAAAGCACATCGGATTGATGTTTTTTCATTAGAATTCCCCAACTTATTCACAGAACTCAGGAGTTATTTACGAGGAATAATTTGGAAATGCGAGGATGGTTAAGTAGATTAAAATCTCGAAGATAACAAAAATATCATGTGCTTGATGGATAGGGCAAAGTTCTAATCCAATGCCCCGTTGTCTTGGCTGGAAGATTGGTGCGGAACTTCGCTCTCACTGCTCCGCTTGACCACGTAATCTTACCACAAATTGCTCGTAGTTCACTTTTCTTACTTCCTCCTGACACTCGTTTCTTACTTTTCGCCTTGTAAACGAAGACTCATCTTTTCCCAACGTAAAACCAACTTCCACCCTTTGTAGCGTACATACATCAATCGATATTCAGTAAAGCTGCATTTTCATGCTAATTCCGGAGACCACGCTTGTAACCTGTGACACTGCCATTGCATACGAACGACCGAGGCGATTAAAAGATTTACGTTTGAGCCTTGGTGTCGTGGGTTTTTCTATGCTCTCCTTTTCTCCAGTAGTCTTCTTCTTATCAGATTTAGATGTGGTCTTTTTCTCCGTATCTGCCATTTTCAATCCCTAGTTTCGGAAATGGGCCACGGAATCTGAGGGATTAAATATAAGACGGGGCTCTCTAGTCCCAATTTGGCCCGTAAATAAAGGTGTACGTATGTATTAAAATCTGGACATTTTTGTCTATGTCTTTCTGAGTACTCTGCAAGCCGCCTTTTGGCATGTGGCAGGGGGTGCATGCACCATGACTCTATTTCCTTAATCGATTATTTTCGCGTATCGTTCGCGGAAAAAATGAGTTCTTGAATCTATTGGTTTAAAAGTGCTTTTCATCTAAGGTAGTCTCAAAATGTAAGATTGTTGAATCTATCTCGTTTACTTATTTTTATTGAAGAGTTTAGAAAATCAATGTATTTTTTGTATATTTCCTTAATGCTTCTTAAGTATTATTTCTATTGAACACTATTACTTTGTTTTTTAAAGAATTTAATGTTAGGATTTTTTGTTCGACATGCTTTTTTTATAATTTTTATTGCTGTAGTGAATTATTGTTACATACTCCCCAAGTGATATTTGTATACACAATTTCCTACGAATCTTTTAGCTTGTACTATCAGTAGGTTTTTGCTGTTTTTTTCACACCCCCTTTGTCTGTTAGTTTTTTCCTGCTGAGGAGATATTTTTCCCTAAGTTGCTACTTAGGCTTTTTCATCCACAAATTCTTCTTAAGTTTTTCTTTCTATTTCTATTTACAAATTTATTCATGTTTTAAAAATAACATTGACGACATGTTAGATGGAAGAAGAGAATTTTTAGTCTCAATTTCTCCTTAATAAAGATCTTAAGTAAAAAATAAAAAATAAATGAGATATTCTATAAGAGACAGACTCGGAAATACAGAAGACATCTCTAATATTGGACGTAAGCCTAATCGAGATAGTAAACTCACAGAGCGTTTAAATAAGAAGAAACGAGAAATATATAGGATGGCGGTCGAGAGGACGAGAACTTATTCCGGTATACGCAAAAGCTTTAATTCATTGTCTTCGGAGTAAAACCTCTCTCCTTCCTTGCGCTCCCCGTGGGGTTTCCTCTCTTGTAACTCACCTGGAAAAAATGGCCTTGAGAAAGGGGAGAGTGGTGGGAGAGATATTTCCGATGATAAATGTGCGTGCAATCAAGGGAAGATCGAAGGCGAAGTGGTTCTACTTTCTTGGATGATCTTTCCACTATCTCTTCGAGGGTTGAAATGAGAAGACTCGGGATCAAAAAGTGGGAGTCATTTTTCAAATACCGCAGAAGAGAAGGTTTTTGCTCATAGGTCGGTAGTTTTGCCCTGAAGTTTTTTCATTATTTCCGAACAATTTTCCGATTCACTGTAATTACACCAAAGGTTACGGAAGTAGAAATACCGCTGGATAAGGAATATCACGCTCTTATTTTTCCTAATCTGGGGCTTTTTCAGTAAAAATCATCTTTTTTGTGTTTTATTCTAAATCTTTTATGCTCCCATTTCGTATTTCCTATTTTCATCACTACATGCCTTCTTAGTTTATTTTCTCTATTCTGATTTAGGAGTAATTTTCTCAATTTTTATTAGTTTTTCTTCAAATATCTCCGGGTGGTTATTTGTAGAACCTGATTTAATTATGATATAGACCAGGGAAGGCTACGCCATGGTGTATCCGGAAAAAGTGTATCATTAGATGGTTATTAGCGGCGTATTGAATGCAGTGAAAAATGGAAAATAAATTTCTTAAACATTTTACAAATAAACACACAAATACGAATACTTTCATAATATAACCTACCGCAGAATTATTGTTTACAGAAGATACAGCATGTATTAAAGTTTATGCCACATTATTGTTATCTGTATGGTGCATATAAAAAGATCACATAATTGATGTATGAGCTACGAAAGTTTGGCCACCCTCGGAGTAATAATAAAGCCAAGGTTCCATCCCTTTATGACTTCTAATCTGCCGTACACAATCTGCTGTTATAGACCCAGAATAAGCTGTAATCTTCCCTAATTGCAATGAAAATAAATTCGTAGCACCATATTGTGCAAGACTGATTAGCTGTGGAATCAAATTTAAATAAACTTTCACGTACAAATCTTATTGGCATCTCTAGAGGGAGGCTTTGAGGGGGATGAGAGCCCTTCCTTGATGATCCCCGCTTTATCAAAGTGGAACTCCAGCTCGCTAACGAGGAGATCAACCGAAAACCAAATACTAACGTGTATCTACGATAGCATTACATAAGTTTCTTTTTTTTGGCGATGACGATGCCGCCTTCTACGGTTAAATTGAGATAATCGCAGCACTAACATTTTTGTTATTTTAAGTTATAATTGATATCCCCTTTAACGGTTTCCCCTTGACAAATTCAATAGTATATTGGGTATACCCAATAGTATATTGGACAATGCGGTAGGGAGATAAGAGTGAGGATGGACGAACATCAACGGTGCTACAGATTAGGAACTCCCCACTCTGCATTCGCTGAGCACCTCCTGGAGCGCGGACATAATAGTTCCTTTGCCGCTAAAGTCCTACACCAGCAGCCGAAAGGGAGAAAACTGGATAGCCTGGAGATCATTGAGGTCGTGTCGGAGGCCTCTGAACTTACTAACGACGTTTCCTTTGTCAACCCTTCCCCTCTCCTTAAACTCCCCTCAAAAGGTTGTAAAAATTTTGTATAAATGGAAACATTTCCGGTGCCATGTATCTTGAAGATGACTCGCGAGAGTCGAAACCGGTCCTAAAGAAAAATTTCTTGTAGAAACTACCAAATGATTTCATATTTATTTCATTATGGCGTTCCACCAAGTTAAGCCAGAGCATATTGATTATCGTTTTTAATTTACTTCGATCGTGAGTGGTATTATTAAGACTTTGGGTTTATCTTATTAAAAACCTTTTCCTAATTCTTCATTTCATTTTCTCCTCGTTTTTTCAA
>KZ308274.1:163028-188340 GCA_000376725.2 Ladona fulva
CAGATAAAAAATATCTTGTAGGTTGCACCCAGGTGTCAAGGTATTGTCAAATTAATTACGTTAGAGAAAAATCAATTTTATCCATGCAAAACATATAGTAATATCGTTAAAAATCCCTTTCACAATATTCAAAGCGAAATTGATACCAGTTCGTTCATCAATTTCCCTACATCTTCAATTTCTATATTAATTCATATATCCCAACATAGCAGAATCCCAGACTAGTGCAATAAATCACTGAGACACATAGGCAATACTACAAAGGTGTATATTATGTTATGGTTTTATCGAATCATCATGAAACCATGAAATATACCATGAAAGGTATGGTAAATATCAACCAGGAAAGTTTGTCATAAAATATTAGGGGTTTATAAGGCTTTTAGTATAGGTATATATTGTTAATACATTAACCCGCAACAGTTTACCTACAACTAAATGTAATTGATATAAAATATAGAGAGACAAAATGGCCAATATTCTACAATGCAGAATAATATTGCTATAGAACAAAAAGACTGAAAATAGTGCATTCTATTGATTAGAGTTTCCCAAATCGTTATCCTTTATAGACAACCGGAAATTCAGGTCATTGTGTAATGGAATGTAAGCTGAACGGTCGGCTGAAGTTAACGGGAAATGATTTATGAGTGAAATTGGTTTTATAAAAAGAAAGCGTTTGCACGATGTCATAACGATAAGTCAAAGTAACAAAGGTCATGAGGACAGTGCATTGAAATATGAGGAGAGAAAAATTTTTGATTTTCTGTTTCTCTATAATAAATTGGATGTTTGACCTATTCCTTAATAGTGCTATGTTTGCATTATAGAGATTGATCAGTATTACATCAATATGAGAAAAATTTGTGCTTTCATACTACAAGGTAATATATAATCTTTATAAATTGGTATTAACACTCGGATGACGAAGCTCACTGACTTCATTCCGACTACGGATCTGGTTTTCAGGTGACACAGACTTTTCAGATCAATTTCTTCTAACAATAGTTACCACCCAAATAAGGAATGAGTGAATATTGAAAAAAGGACAATAATTCATACAGAAAATAGTGTGAACATTTATTATATTCCAGAGCTGAAATGCTTATTTTTAAATAAGAATAAAAACGAAAATTGTTTTTCAAGGATAAATTTTGGATAAAACATAAAATATTTCTGAGAATTCGAGAACAACTACAATTTATTACAGTGGCATGCTTTCCAGCTGACTTTGTCTTGACTTTGAGCTGCCCCGTTATAACAGCGATAATAATTACAGGAGGTAGAGAATAAACCTTGGTCCCAGGAGACCACCAGTGCCACACAGTCTAGTGATTACTATAATTTAAATTAAAGTATACTTTTTTGTATATTTTTCCCTCTAAATATGACTTTATAGGAAAACGTGAAGTATCAATTACTACAAAAATAAATGTATTGAGTTATAATCGAAAATGTATTTTTAGGGTCTCCGGAGACTCGAAGTCAGTACTCTAAGTGTTAAACACTCACAGAGTACATGTTAGTGTTTTCAATCCATTCCTTTGCGTACATAAGGTATGTAACTCAACCTATTGCATTAAAATATGATACAATAAGTTAAAGAAGAAGAGAATAATCTAAAAATCAGACAAAGGAATAACATATGCAATGACTGAAGGCAGAGCCGCGCCGTCGTATGGGTGCAGGGGGTGCATCGCAACCGGGCAGCAGCATCTAAAAGCCGCTACAGAAGCGTTGTCATACATTACTATTATTATAAGAACATTATTTGCTGTTTTCCTTGTGATAGACACGACTTGATTAAGAAAAAATAAGACGTGGAATCAAAGACTGGCAAACGTTTAGAGGAAAAATTACGGATAACGCAAGAGGAGAAATGAACATTTGTGCAGTGGATTTAATCAAAGAATTGGAATCAATAAAAGATATTCTGGTGCCAAGAATATCCTGGAATATATCTTAACTACGTAGATATGTCACCGATCCTAATCTGCAAATAGCTTTGCGAGTTTTATTGACATTTTCGGAGGTTCTTGCTGCTGAGATAATGATAATCAAAAGTAATGTGAACTATTATTTATTCACAATGTCAGCATACGATACATGCATAATTAATTGAATTACAAGTGTGAAAAATAGCATACCTGGGTTCGAGTCCCTGTCATGTCGCTATTTTCACACTTGTTATTCCTTTGGGAACAGATACACCACTTCATCGTGTAAAGAAATTCACCTTTCCTTAAATCCTCATAATTAATTGTTACTTATGTTTTGTGACCAATGTTTGCTGAGGAAAGAAGTCATAAAACACTGGTTTACAAAAGTCTTACAAAATAATTTTTACCTGCAAATCAGGATATGTGTTTTTTTGGTACTTAATTATAAGGTGCGGCAACTTATGTTCGTATCCGAGCGGCAGATAACAATAAACAACTACATCTGTAAATAACTGGGCATTAATAAATAAGCCAATAATATGAAATGAGAATGTTTTTAAAAATTCTGAAGAAATTTTTTTAGGCTTTGAGTTTGTCATTTGCTCTGAAAAGGCCATGATGATTCCGAATGAAAAATTTACGCAGAGAATGGAACTAGTTAGACGAAATTGGTAAATGCTTTCATAGGGTAGAATTTCAGCGGAAAGAGCTTCTCCAGACTTTGCAGAAAAGGTTTCTTCTTCAGAGTTTGCCATCATCTTTCACGGATTTTGCCGAGAAAATTCGTCTCTTTTGGTTTCACATTTCCGTATTCTTTTTGTTGCTCGAGGGTGAAAGCTTTTATGGTGGAGACACTTTGCATCAAGAAAGATCTTACAAAGATCAAACAAACCTCACCGTTGTGAATGTTGGTAAAAGCTTAAAAGGTGACCAAAATATTTAACCACTATTTATGTTGGTAATATTTTGCTTCGACGAGAAGTAGCCAAAAATCTCTTATCACTTTCCTCTCTGCTTACTACTAATGGATCGGAAAACTTTTTAAACCCACTCCAATTTTATTGATTTAAGCTGTATTTAGCCTAACTAAGAGTTAAGAGAATTTCTATCTCACTTGAAGCGATTATCTCTTTGGTTACCAAGATGTTTTACACCTTTCTCTTCTCAATGCTTACCTGGATAACCTCATATTTTTGTCATATTCGTCGCTTAATTGCATCATATAATTATAATATCAATTATCTCGAATAAATGTACGTTTTTATAGAGAAACGTCTTTTTGTCAAAGATGCATCAGATAAAAAAATATAGTTCTTGCTCAAATAGAGCAGCGAAAAGGCTCAGATATATATAAAACAGGCAATAACCGAGAGGTAACGCAATAACTACAGCATTGTTTTTATTTAAAAATTGACGTAACTCATTCTTGTAGATAAAATGCTTAAAATAAATCATATTCTCATTTCTGCCAATCCCTCTCCGTGTAAACATTCTGTCCATTTAGAAAATTAAGAGATATTCAGTAATAGATGTCAGGAGTGAAAATTTTAAACCAAAGAAGGAAATCATTTACAATTATATATCATTTATAATTCCGGAGAAGTTAATAATCATATTCANCAGATAAAAAATATCTTGTAGGTTGCACCCAGGTGTCAAGGTATTGTCAAATTAATTACGTTAGAGAAAAATCAATTTTATCCATGCAAAACATATAGTAATATCGTTAAAAATCCCTTTCACAATATTCAAAGCGAAATTGATACCAGTTCGTTCATCAATTTCCCTACATCTTCAATTTCTATATTAATTCATATATCCCAACATAGCAGAATCCCAGACTAGTGCAATAAATCACTGAGATACATAGGCAATACTACAAAGGTGTATATTATGTTATGGTTTTATCGAATCATCATGAAACCATGAAATATACCATGAAAGGTATGGTAAATATCAACCAGGAAAGTTTGTCATAAAATATTAGGGGTTTATAAGGCTTTTAGTATAGGTATATATTGTTAATACATTAACCCGCAACAGTTTACCTACAACTAAATGTAATTGATATAAAATATAGAGAGACAAAATGGCCAATATTCTACAATGCAGAATAATATTGCTATAGAACAAAAAGACTGAAAATAGTGCATTCTATTGATTAGAGTTTCCCAAATCGTTATCCTTTATAGACAACCGGAAATTCAGGTCATTGTGTAATGGAATGTAAGCTGAACGGTCGGCTGAAGTTAACGGGAAATGATTTATGAGTGAAATTGGTTTTATAAAAAGAAAGCGTTTGCACGATGTCATAACGATAAGTCAAAGTAACAAAGGTCATGAGGACAGTGCATTGAAATATGAGGAGAGAAAAATTTTTGATTTTCTGTTTCTCTATAATAAATTGGATGTTTGACCTATTCCTTAATAGTGCTATGTTTGCATTATAGAGATTGATCAGTATTACATCAATATGAGAAAAATTTGTGCTTTCATACTACAAGGTAATATATAATCTTTATAAATTGGTATTAACACTCGGATGACGAAGCTCACTGACTTCATTCCGACTACGGATCTGGTTTTCAGGTGACACAGACTTTTCAGATCAATTTCTTCTAACAATAGTTACCACCCAAATAAGGAATGAGTGAATATTGAAAAAAGGACAATAATTCATACAGAAAATAGTGTGAACATTTATTATATTCCAGAGCTGAAATGCTTATTTTTAAATAAGAATAAAAACGAAAATTGTTTTTCAAGGATAATTTTTGNCACTTAAAGGAACACAATACTTGTATTTCTTCTTAAAGTAGCTATTGAATGTTATTATACTTTACCGTTTGTAGAATAAAGTACGAGGTTTATGCCTTTCGTGGATTTCTGTCTCAATTAGGGAAAATTCGTTGATTTTATGGTGATTGGTATTCATAAATTTTAATTCAATAGGAAAAGTTGATAAAACGCGGTCTTCCCTTAAGATAAAAACTTATAATTTTCCTTAGAGTTCGAGAATTTTATGATATTCCTTTCGATAATTTCGTTATATTTACAAAGTTGATTTAAGAATGTGCCTTTCATTCAACTTCTCGTTTCACTGAACACGCCACAGTATCTTTTAGAAAAAATTTATTTTCCGTTTGTTCCATTATTCATTTAAGATTTTTCAAACCTAAATGCATGGAAAATATACGATCTCTCTTATTTATCTTTTTCCTTTCTCATCTGAAAGTATTCCGAGTCGATGTCACTTTCCCGAGGAAATTTCGGATAGATAAACATATTGAAAAATTTATGCGACCGCAGTCTCCTGCCTCACGAAATGCTCCTTTCGAATTTGTCCTTTCTCTCTTTATCTTTGCTTGATCCGAATGCTGACAAGAATCTTTTATTCTCCAACTTTCCTCCTTAGATAGAAAATTTTCCTTATACGTTTGTTTCCATTTTCCCTCAAGTGTCCCATGTACATTTTCAAGGACGTAAACAAAAATTCAATCAAGAGCATCAGTTGAAGTGCCTGTGAATGTCTTCTAGCAGTCTCGCAGTCTTACTCCCTCCATATACACCAGATATTCTAAACTGGTAGAATATTTAACGAGTTATGAAAGTAAAATGTCTGTTTATATTCATCTAAAAGTGTTCTCGTGCAATGGGTCTTTAGGTCGAAGACAAGAGTGGGCCTTTAAGGGAAGCCTCATTTCTCTTAGGGCTACAATTAACTTGTTATAACCACATAAAACCCACTGGTACATGAATAAACCGGAGTAGGAGAGAGAAAGCCTTTTACAAAGTTTCTTGAACTTCTCTCGGTCTTATCTTGATTGCATACTTGTGTTATGAAAAGATTTAGGAACCTAATGTCGTGCTAATGTTTCGGAAAATGTGTGTATGTGTACCTTTGGAAATTATGAAACTATACCCTATCTTATAAGGGAGATTATCTTTATTCTCATAGTCCCAAAGTTATTGGGAATTCACTCTTATATCCATTAGGATTTCTACTGGAATAATAGAGATGACGCTTTTGGTTTATATACGATTATAAGCTACTTTCTGGTCTTCCATTATCGTGTGAATACCTCCTTAAAATTCCTCTTTACATCATTTTCTCTCCAATGTTTATACCCAGATTTTATTACACTAGCAGCTTTTACAAAGAGAGTATCCATCTTTGTATCACACGAATTCATTTGGGAATTGCTAAACTCTAGACTCATTAAATTTAATTTTTGACTAAAAATTTAAAGAATGTCTAGAAGGTTAATAAAAGATTTAGTGGCGGAAAATAAGTTATTTTTATAAAAACTGGAAAAAATATTTGCCCATGTGGAAAATTTCTCGAGCTTCTTGGTAATGCACGTGCATTGCGGGGTTGCCCATCTCAGATTTTCAGATGCAAATTTTGTATAAACAAAGGCCCAGTGGTCTCAAAGGCCGGACTCGTGTCTATTAGTTTAGAGAAAGGAACATAACCTGAAAGCCTCGAGTGAATTCGTGTTACACAAAGGTGATACTACCCTTGTTAGATGCTCTCATCCCATTTCTGTATTAGACCTTTGGTGTCATCGTCAATATTTTCCCTTACTATTCCCAGTGAACTGGTTTAGGATATAGTTCTCCATCTCGTCCCCAATTCCTTTGGGTCAGAGATCCTTATGAAGTTGTACTGTTTATCAAGTTTTCATTGGCCCTTGCTGAAACCACCTAAAGAAAAATCATAATGCTAGATTTGGATAAAGATAAATCAGCATACGAGGGAAATTTGCCAACAAAGACTCCCGAAAGAGTTTGAGAGAATATTCTGCTTAGCAGTTTCTATTAGGAAAAGGAACACGGCTGTGGTAAAACAGAGTTCGAGAAAAGCTCCAAAAGCCGTTGACTGCGAGCAAACTAACCGTACCTTTTGTGGTGTGACGTCAATGAGGGAAAACAAAACGGAAGAAGGTATTGGTCCCACTCATTATTCATAATGCTCTGGCGATTTCTGTGTATGAGTAGGATTCGTATGCGTCAAGTTTTGAGTTCCTCTGTGCTGATTTTTTAAGTTTTTAGTTTCCCTCTATTAATTTTGTAGTCATTTTCTTGAATGTGTTGATCTGTTTATTTGATTATGTTTAATGTAAGCCATCCTTTGAATCTGGTTTCTATAAGTTAGATAAATATGGTTGTGCCGATACCGTAACAAATTGTTATGTTTGATTCCTAAACATTTTGTATATTGCAGGTCTTACAACTCACGTTCTTCTCCGAGAGGTACGCGTGCCTTCCGTAATTATGAGTGGAGTCGTACAGGATGTAATTACCAGGAGTATTCAATAACTTAGAAAAAGTCAAGAAAATAATAGGTATGTAAGTATAATTCAATGTATAATAATAAGAATCCCCGCTATTTAATATCCATGTAGTGTTTCATAATATATGACGAGAAACATCTATCTCCTGAAGGTAGTAAAAAAAATCCAGAATCCTGGTTTGGTGTTGAATAGAAATGCTTGGAAAACAAGAGCTGATTAGCTGATGATACTTCTTGATTTACTTTTATCGATCTCTGTTTTAAAGTAGTATTTCATTGAAGTATGAAAATGTCTTCAAATAACTATAATATTTATTCGAAAAAGTAAATTGAACCTTACTATCACGTAGTAGAACTTTTAGGTATAAAACATATATCAATATTTACCCGTCAATAATACATTTGAGGGTAAAACTTCTTAAACAAACTTGTGTAATGTAAGTAAAAATACACAGCAAATATATTAAAAAAACGTTTAACTTCCGGTTTCATCAGTGTCATTACCATCCACAGGTGTGAAGAAAACCTTCGTCAAAATCAGTAATTTTCTAAACATAAGGCTTAGGTACTGTACAAAGTTGAAATCTTGAATTACAATGTACCACCAAGTTATGTCAGAAATTGTTGATTTAGATGCTTCCCTTAAATGCAGATAACTTAATACTCTTCAGTTTACTGTCCTCCTGCAGTTATAATTCAGTTTATTATAAAAATAGGTAATCGTAGGCAAAATAGATAATCATTTCTTCTAACATAAGTATGTTATTATTTATGAAATATTTTCTAAAATTTAACTAAACCGTAACTTATTCACTTAAAGGAACACAATACTTGTATTTCTTCTTAAAGTAGCTATTGAATGTTATTATACTTTACCGTTTGTAGAATAAAGTACGAGGTTTATGCCTTTCGTGGATTTCTGTCTCAATTAGGGAAAATTCGTTGATTTTATGGTGATTGGTATTCATAAATTTTAATNCATGGTCGTGCGTGTATAAATCTTGTGGTTTAGTAAAAGTTTTAGTTAAAATGGAGTTTTTTAACGTTAATCTTTACCACAAAGTCACTCCTGATTCTGTGTCGTTTATTAATTGCAGAGATTGGGTTTAATATGAATAAGCAAAGTGGTACCTTAGTAAACGACATACATGATAAAGGATGGCTGGCTGTGATAAAAGAATGTCTTGGGCAATAATAATATTAATAAACGAGTTTATTTCAGGGCGATTGAGACACGTTAGTCTCTTGTTACATCTAACCCCATGTCATAGCAATGTTTAAAGAAAGAGCTTTTGGTAGTAAAACAAAAGAGAAGCATTAAAGAATGAACTATCATACGGGTTGAACCTAAATATGCACTTAGGAAATAAAAAAGAAGAATGAAATAAGAAAAATAAGATGATCAAAAATAATATAAGAAAAAAATTAAAAGAAAAAAAATGAAAGATAAATAAAAGTTACTACGTAGGTTTTGGTTTAGAACACGATCTGGTGAGTATCGACAGTTAAACACTGCTTTTATGACCATTACTTTCATTCATTACTAATGTTTATTTGTAAATATTAATGAATAAGGTATAAGTACTTTACATTTCATAACATTTAAACGAGTTTATTCTGCGTATTTGACATTTAGTGTGGCTGTGGGAAATCCGAGCTTGGATAACGACGGTAATCCTGGAACGAATCACCGTCGTTAACCGAGGTACCACTGTATGTGGAAATGTATGCAAAAGTTGAAGGAAGAGTGAACAAGAAGCAGCTTTGTTATATGCTTTAGTTAAGAAGTTTCACCTCTTGAGGAGGAACTTCCGAAGTCTATAATTTACGTAATTGCTCGAAGGCTTTCACCCTTAGGAAGGGCAACCTCACCATAACTTGGTGTACGACTGTAAATTTTGCGCGTCCGAGTTTTCCGCAATTAACATCGGTGCAGAGGACGGCGTCGAACGGAAGAGTTGGGACGCAGATGAACCCGAGGCGAGGGCCGGCGCCAGCGAATGGGACAAAGGGCATAATGCGAGGGTACGCAGCGGAGTGCGCTCTTGGGACACCGCGCGTCTGCCCCCTGCTGCCTGTTTCAATTGATTACATGCTCAGAAATTTTCCGCTCAAAAGTTTTGCGTACGTGTACCTCTCGAGTTTCAGAACATTGACCCGCGTATTTCGTATTCATACCAGTGACGCACGAACGTCCGACGTTTAATTAACTCTCCCTTTTAAAAGGTACGTATTTTCGGCGAGTGTTTTCGCGAACTTTCAATTGATCCTGTTACTTCCGCGGAAAATTCAACTCGGCGGAAAATTTTGTGAAAGCAATCACCTACAATAACAGCGATCGTTGTTTCGCATCGGTCTGTATGACGATGATGATAGAGTAAATAAATAGATCATATTTTCGCTTTTTCAGCTTCATTGATAATGACTGAATGATACATTTCTGACCTGAAAGACCCTCTCGCCGTGATGGGCAAGTATTGGATGAAGAGTTTTGTTATTCATCAGCTTACTTTCTTCACAGAGAATGTTCATTGAACGATACGTACAGTTCCTTCAACAAAAATTGAACGGCGTATTGCGTGGTGCATAAGATTGAGGAGGAGAGGAAATTCGAGGTTCACCCCTTCCACTTCGTTTCCCAGTTACCCTTGGCAACAGCGTACAGTCGAGCTGCGATCGTATAAAGGTTCCTTATTGTCTCTATTCTTTCACAGGCTTCTTTTCCCAGGCTTAAGGAAGTCGACGTAAGCGTTTGATGTAAATGTTTGGTAGATATAGATACAGTGGTTTCATATTTTGAAAGGGCAGTTAATGTACAGGCATGAGCGAAAATAACTCAAAAATTGCAGGGTAACATAATATTAGGGATACTCGTAAAAACTCCTTCAGCGGAACATGGTGCAGCACTGTAAATCTTCGAAAGAGAATTTGTTATCGAATAATGTTGATGCTGCTTGCACAGACGCAGTATTCATCTTGAGACAGGTGGTTGAGAAGTCCATCGAATTCAATAGACCAGCATATATTCGAAACACCGTTACCAGAGGCAGGGACTCTTTACAGTGTTGCAACATGTTCCGCTGAAGGAGTTTTTACGAGTATCCCTAATCTTATGTTACCCTGCAATTTTTGAGTTATTCTCGCTCATGCCTGTACGTTAAAAATGAAAATTTTCTACATTCGTTATTGGGTTACCCAACATTTTTCCCCTTTCTGAAATTTCTGCATCTCTTATGCACAATGATTATGACACACTTATAAAGTAATGATGGTTCTTAAAATTAAGGGAAGGAATTATGGTTGTGACTCAGACAAGTTAATTATTACTGCGAAGGTTTCCGCGGCGCTGGTTACTTGGGTTCCGTAAGTTCTTCAGGGCTTCACCGCGATGTATTATTTCCATCTTGACGACAGTTTCGCCAGCTATCCTGCAGGCGTCACCTGCATCACCTGCAGGCTGCACCTGCAGGCGTCACCTGCAATCTTCGACCTGAAGACGGCTGCAGGATAGCTGGCGAAACTGTCGTCAAGATGGAAATAATACATCGCGGTGAAGCCCGGAAGAACTTACGGAACTCAGACAAGTTAACTTGTCCTATCTATCAATACCTTCCTACTCTAACTGAATACTCTCCTTAAATCGCAGTTATTTATATTTGCATTAACTCAGAGTACATCTCAGTATTACTATTCTTTCCTATACATTGCGGGATTTTGCTTCGTCATTCTTCAACCCTGTCTTTTTTTCTTTTTTTTTAAGTTGTTTTTAAATTACATGTTTTATAATTTCATTTCAAAACTTCATGACAGTCAATGTTCAATGCTCAATGACTCATGCTAACATATATCTTTCAATGTGGTTACGATGAATCTTTTATAACTAAGCAAATCGTCCGTTTATTTTGAATTGGTGTTAATCTAAAGATTCTGTGCAACAGGCAACCGATTCCTTCAGACCTACACTTTAATACCAGTTCTCTTTAAGCAAGTGCATTTACGATAAATCTTATAGTCCTAATTTCTTTTATGGATTTTATGTATCTAAATTGTAATGCATAAGCTTCATAATATCATTTTAGTTATTTTATTTCATTATGCTCATGATACATATTATTCGTATCTTGTATTATTTCGTTTTTATTTCATCACTTGAGGAGGGATAAATTAACAATTAAGAATCTTCAATTAGTAAAAAAGTTTCGTATCATCAGTTACCACAACTTTTTGGAGTTTAAAATACATTCCTACCTCAAAAACGCATGTTATGATCTCCTCCATCGCCGAGCAGACGGTAAACAAAGACGTGACAGGGAGAAAAAATGAATGGCGTCACGTATTCATCGACTAATTTCAAAGGAAACGCGTTCCATGGAGCAATTTAATTTTCCTCTACATAAATCCACAAGAATAAAATACCCCATGGGAATGACAGTGTATTAAAATTAAAAGTGAGAAACGTGATTCAGATTCCGTGAGTTTCGATGGATGAAATATTTAACTATCACGTCGATACAGGCGCACTCTTGCGAATCGCTGGTGATTGTGTCCATCACTCCGTAACATTAGTTTTTGCGGCGAGAAACGTGTTAACACTTTTTAACCTTTCGATTTTTCATAACTCATTTAAATGCGATTAATTATAAATCGCATACTATTCGTAAAATCGTTTATGTTAGCGGCATTTACGCTAATATTTTATGGAAATATCTTTTTCGTAATTTTTAGAAGTTTAACTCTTCGGATAAATAATCCATTAGGATACCATAATTCAATCACTTCAATCCGCCGTGAAATTTTTGACATTATATTGCTTGTATTCGTTGTATTGTATTTGTTTCAAAGTCGTGTGAAATACTTTTTTTTTAAATGTTCTATATATAATATTAAATTGTCTATGTTGATTCTAACGTTAAGTTACATCAGGTTAAAATTTTCTGGTTACTTTTCCTTCATAGAAATTTCTTATTAAATAATGAATGGTCATCCAATAATTTGGAAAATAAAAAACAATAATTTGGACCACAAACAATAAATATTTTAATTTAGTCGAAATATATGTTTTACATTTATTAAGTAAGGAGAATATGTAGTTACAAAACATCTTTTAACTATTCTAATTATTACATTGCAACCCAACTTTCGAATAACAGATTTAACATTGTGACTTTAGAAATTTGAAAATATTTTAGAATTAATACATATGATAAAAGTATCATGATACGTGTATAAAAGAAGCTAGGTTCATAAAATCAATCACGAAACATTAAAGTATCATGATACAAAGAAATAGCATAATAAAATATATGGAAAATATACATAGTTATTGATTACCATCGACGCAGGATCATTATCGTATTATATATTTATATCAACATCTTCAAATAATTCTCATACTGAATAGTAAAATTTATTCATGAGATAATATACAGCCAGACAGACAAAGGACTTTTTCGGCGAAGTTGAGACTGGATAGTCCTAACTTTCATTTAACCGATAAATATATAGCAAGAAAATAAGACAAAATAACAATATAATAAATTACTATATACATCTGCTATCTTCGGAGCTAGAGCAGGAGATTCTCATTGAAAAGTTGAAATTGGATATGATGTAAACCTTATAATTAATGTCAACATACTTTTATGCTGGAAATGACCAAACATGTTCGAAGGGAAGCTTTTCTCTCTTAAAATTGTAAAATCTAAATTTGAATATTTAGTCATCTTTAAATAGAAGAGTAATGTTTCCAGTGTTATATTCACATGTTGAAATAAAACATCACAAATTAATATCCCGTTTATTTACGAAAGGAACAGGGGCCCTTGAGCATCTGAAATGACTTGATGGTCATCGTAGCAGAAACCATTGTCTACTACTGCTAATAGGAAGTAATAGTATTGTGTAACATAAGGTACAGGAATCATACCAAAAACTGGTACTTTGGAGCAAAAACGCTCTGCGATTGCTTATTTCAAGTCTAACATTAAACTGAGGAACAATGTGGATTTTTTCTGGATTCAGATTCAGTAATATTTGGAAAAGTCCTAACAATAAATTAATATTCTTTCCATTTCAATCAAATCCCTTTCTTCAATCACATTCTACAGCTCTTATTTTCCATTGTAATCTAAAGTTCGGATTTCAGGATATCATTTTTCCTGCGTACATGTAATCAAATTCCTCTTCAATCGCAATGCTTTAAGATTAGATGGATTAGGCGAGATTTTAAATTGAAATTTTAGAAAGTCGAATTTGAATAAGAAGTCAATGTTTCCAATTGATCTTTACTCACTCTGTAATGCTCAGAATAAAAAGAACTCATTGATTTAAAAGGAGAAAAACACCTTGAGCAGTTTCCGAGAAAAGATCCGAGCGCCATCTCAAGAAAGATTAACGACCTCTACCGAAGGGTTTCAGAGTTTCCGGTGTGACTTTCTCAAAATTTGATCTTCCGATAGGATCAGGGATAATCGAATGGTCTTTCCACTTTTGTCTGAATATTAAATTTTTAAAGGGAGAGAGACGGAAGGAGAAAAGAGTTAGATTTGGAGAACATGGAAGATGAGAAGAATTGCTACGGAATTGCGGAGGGAGAAGGAAGTGAAAGGTAGCATTGAAAGAAATAGAAAATGAATGTACATACGAATGGAGAAGAGGGAAGGCATTCCCTGGATGTCGCAGAAAAATAAGATAAAAGGACGGGTTGTAGGAGGAAGGAAACGTGATTGGGATTCTGGAGAAGAAAGTCATCTCAGCTTTGCTCCACTCTTGAGTAGGGCCAAGGTGACAGGATTAAGGTAACTTCATAGAAGACAAAATGTCTTAACTTCACTGCATTTAATTTCCGTGTGCCGACATAGAGAACTTAACTGAATCAACGAAGGGAGAAGAGATATTATTTAAGGATACAAAATGTATAAAGATGGAATACAGTAAAACCTTACGGAACGAGGCAAAATGAGCAAATTCTAATTCTATAAAGAAAAGGAACACGGTTGTGTCAATAGTATATTAGAGTTTCCACATATTATATTAGAAACTCCACGAAGCTGTGGTTTGCAAGAAAAGCAACTGTTATGACATTCAAACCAGCGGTCGCGGTTTATTAAATATTATTATCAATACGTATATTTGGTAGCTACGTTGACATCTTCCGGGGAGAAGATATCTGTTTTATCATCTCCTAAATCCTAATTCATTGAGTCGAGTTTTATATTCAAACATAGCTACGCGGATGGTCTTTTCTTTCAAGCATCTTTTTTTCAACATTTCGATTGATTTCCTATCCTACTATTCGACAGTTAAGGGCTTCACAATATTAAGGTTTTACACTATGGTGATGAGTGGAATTATTTTGTTAATATTTCGGAGATCCAGATTTTAATTTCCTCAATTTAAAAGTTCCATAAATAGATTCCATGGACTCGTTCAACCTCTCAATCTCGCTGTTTTATTTTATTCATCTCGTCAAACGAGACATCGAAATTAAAATAAAGAAAATTTTTAGCTCTCCAAAGATTTCCTTAATTTATTTATTATGAACGGTTTCGTTTCATAATTTCATTTTATTCTTTATTTTTATTAATTTTCAACTTTTTATAAATTTTATTTATAAACTTCACAGAATCAGGCGAAGCATTGTGAACATTCATAATAGAAAGACACTTAGAAAAGTAGTACTTTTTCCAAACAATTACTTATTAAACAAATAATACATTTTATTTAACTAAAAAACTATCCCATAAGTCAAAATCCTTAAGAGAGAATACATTTCAACTTAATTAATTACATCAACTGAAGTCAAATCGTACAGCTGAACTATCGGAGTGCCACAAGGGAGCACTCGGTTTGAAGTAAGATTTCCGATGGTTCTTAATGTTTTCCTTTTACATAGAATATTTTTGGACTGTGTATACTGTATCGTAAGAATTTAGCGTTTTCAAAATATATTTCTGTTGTTGTTCCGGACGAGAGAGAATTTCGATTGGGAAACGCATGTAATATTTGTGTTACACAACGTTTTCAAGCAATATGCACTGTTACTAGAATCTGAAGCTTATCACCATGTGGCATAAAATATCGAGTAATTAATTTAGGTATAAACGAGCCTCGGTGGGGAAAGAGTGCAGAAGTAATAAATGAGAGATATGAAGGATCATAGGTAATAGAATATTATCCTTCAGACGGCTTGATAAGTAAAGATAATGCCCAATATTAATTCTTGTTTTGGGGAAATGACAGAGATATGTAGAATCATGTCATACGCTCATGTCATCAGTATATAAATTCGTCTTTATTTCGGGGAAAAATTAGGATAAAAACTCGCGTTATCTTTAACCCTTGGACAAGTAGGTAGATTAATACTGACGCTGCAAATCGGTTTGATAAGATGTGTAAAAAGAATGCAAAATATGAATATATGATGGAAAGGGGAGATGGAAAAAAACACACATTCGGTGGGTTAAAAAAGAACCACAAATAACATTCTCAAAAAAGGAATCGATTGTAGTGAAACAAAAAGAGAGGGGATTGTGGAAACTCTTTTACCAGACAGAACAGTGAACATGTTTGCAAGGTTTCTTAAAAATTTGGAAAGTTGAAAAAGAAATGGTAAATAATATTTACCCAAAACACATTATTTGTGGTCTCAAAAGACTTCGGTAAACGAGGTAAAAGACGATGAATGGTATTGGCCTACGTAATCAAACACGCTATGAAAGGCTATTCAGTTTACTTTTAACACAGCAAATACATTAAGCTACTGCGGTATCGGGGCGTGGCGTCATCGTCATTGAATAACTTTCCATTGTTTGCTAAGAGATAAAAGATATTTATCGAAAATGAAAGTAATGGTATTGATTTTAACGGAATTCTGAAACTAGATTAGTGAATGTCACGAGGAAATGTTTGATCGGAACCAATGAAAGATTGGTTTTATGAGAGATTTGATATTATAGACTTTTGAGTGCAAATTAAGTAAAGGAATGCGTGCAATCCAATCGAATTTTAATATAATTTATTACGTGTATTTAGAGCAGAGCTTAACCAGGATTTGCCCACGGGAAGGGCTTAGAGCCATCGACCTGTTCATTGTCCACAAACCAGGGGTTAGAATACTAACGCCTAAAATCTAACGAAAATATAAACTGATCTGTTTTAACATGTGTAACTTGCAAATCTCCAGCAGTGATTGTATGGCATAATTGCGAGAGACCGACCTCTCCCATGCTTTCGTTTATTGTTCGCTCTGTTCTTAATTGGGGGGAGGGGTTTGAACCCCCAAAACCACCCCTTTAGCTTGGCCTCTGATTTAAAGCGTCACATATAGAACGAACTTTATGTGAACGGAAAATTTACCACAGAAATGCAAAGTAAAGCTATGCGGTTTGATTGGCCTCCTTAGTTTTCCCGAGAAGCTTTTAAGGCGCGAATGTCGGGTAATTTAACACTGACCGTACCGTAGCGAGAGGTTTGATTGAGTACGTCCATCAAGCCCCTCCTTTCTAGTCCAAATCCTACGAATCAGCGCTTTTGGAGGGGAATAGAATCGGAAAACAAAATCCGTTTCCGCCAATGAAATTCCGTCCCTCTTTCTTCACTATTCACCTCTGCCAACGTCCTCTTTTGGAAGACAGCCATTTCATCACTATTCGCAGGGAATTCATCGTGGAGGGCTTTGCTGGATCGCCACCAAAACCTTCGGACACGTACTCAAACGTTCGCTAATATTCTCCCCCTCGTATCCCTTCTCCTGCGTCATTCTCTTGGACCGCGTCCCTTTTCCGTTTCTCCCTAATTTCCAAAGGAAAGAGAAAGTCTGGCAGAACGCATTATTACCCGACGACTTCCCTCGATCTTCCTTGTTTATGTTAAAATGGTCAAAACTGTTATCTCGGCCCATCTAATTTATCGCCATTATTTCTTTGCTTCATAAAATTAGCATCAGTCGAACGGGCGTTACCATAAATTTTTCCTCATTAAGATCCCTCTCTCACCGCAAAAATACTTCACTTCATACCGGGCTTTTTTGTGGTTGAATTTTTTGCCGCGCTCGTTAATTGACACATTCCAAGTATAAACCGGCATGCCTGTTCTCGGAAATACGGCTGAAAGAAACATCTCACCTACCGCCAAAAACGCTCTTGGTTCATTTTAAAAATAAAGTGAGTCGGCTAAAAAATTTGGTGCACTCTAAATTCCTGGGCGCATGGTTGATTAATTTGACTTTCCCGTGCAGAGCAATATTGAAGAGAGAAAAATTTAAGTCTCGTGGTTACCAGAGGAAGAAAACTAGCCATTGTAGGATTACTGGGGATCGGAAATATCGGAACTTTTTTGGGTATCGGAATGGGAGAGTTCTTAACTAAATTTCCGATTACAGAAACGATTCCTTTGATAATTTAACTACATTACTGGCTTTTATGATTTATACGTAAAAACTTATTGATTTTAATCATCCTTAAAACAGAAATCTGTAGGTGGTAAATAACACCTAAGTATGGTATCTGAATTAATTTAGCTTATTTTGCGTAAAAATGGAACTTATACCCGATTATTAAACTTTCCATTAAATCCAATAGTTCTTGTTACATTCAGTTCTAAATAAAATCCTTATTTTTGGTTCTTTCGAAAATATGTCAATGCACTCATTAAATGCTACAAAATATCAGTTTGACAATTATAATAAAAATTATGTGATATAAAAATAAAATGAACACAAATAGTTGTTCAACTGGGCTCTCTCTTTCATGAATTTTATGGAAAGTCTATCGTAGAAATATTTCCCTATGAGAGTAAAGGCTTTTAATTAAGTGGAATCAACCCAGGTTAAAAAAAAAAAACGGACATCCTATTCTATTTTATAAAATTTTGCATGAATTATCCAACTAATTTTTTATTTGACAATGAATATCCATTGTTCATTAATTATTTGATTCCTTACCTATAGTAGCTAAAAAGAATAGATGTTAATCATTTCAGGAACCGTATCGAAGACAGAGGTTTAGAGAAGTATTGGGAGTCATATCGGAATAGGTAAACATTTTCATATCGCCTGTCTGTGTAACCTGAAATAATTCTCGTATTCTATGACTGAATAAACCGTATGTTACCTGATAGAAGGGATATACAGTGGCGTAAAGTTGTGTAAAGTAAACATTTGTGTTCACGCAAGCGCGATAAGGTATATCTGTAGTGTCCAAGCTTTAACAAATTTAGGTTTTAGCTATTTTACGTAGTCCGTGACCTTCCTATTTGTTTTATGTGATATTTAACGAATCCTATTGAACGTCGGAGCTCGGTATTTATTCCGGTCTAAAAAACTAGAAAGATTACAAGAATGCTAGATTTTAGCTGAGGTGCTTTTCCATTAATCAATCAAAAGCTCCATTAATCTTCATAATCCGACGTCTGAGCACTACTGCGGGGAAATAGAAAATGTCGTCCCGGGAAACATTTGGAGCGTGTCACTGTTCGGAAAACATCCATCAAGATTGGGAATTATTTGCTGATTCTGCAATATACAGATGAACACAACCATGAAAACCATTGAGAAATAAAAAATATTTTACTACCATAGGTACAAGTTGAACTGGAAAACTTTGGCACACCTTTTCTAAAGATCTTTTCTAATCCAGAATAATAAACTTCATGTACACTCTGATTAATAAATTATGACTAATATTTGTTAATTTATATGTATTTACTATTGTGATTAAAATGATGTAGCTTTAAGTATTATGTTGTGAAATATCGGGACATATGTCTTTAGACAGTGTGTTTATTAATACGTACAATATATGATAAGTGGTACAAATATGGAAGATGGCTACCTCTGTCCTTTACTGAGAATGTTTACATTACATACGATGTATGAACGCCCAAATATGTGCTATATTTACGAATTTATCGCTGTTTCTCAGGGTCCATTAGGACATTGCAAATCAGCAGAAAGACTAATTACATGTATTAAGTTATTATATTAGATTAAATTTTACATATTTACCACTATTTTGATTGTGAGGGATTTGCAAGAAACACCCAATATATTTCAGATCATCAATTCAGCATTTATATCCAATATATTTTTCAATTGAACTGAATTTAAATCATTTAAAAAATATAATCTGGTATTGGTATTGAAAAACCTGCATCTCTTTTTTTTTCTTGCTATGCGGTTTTACAGAATTACAGGTAGATTTACAGGGGAAATTTAAGGAGGCCAATCAAACTGCATAGCTTTTTGCATTTCTGTTGTACAGTTTCCGTTCACCTAACGTTCGCTCCATAAGTGGCGCTTAAAATCAGAAGCGTAGCTAAAGGGGATCTTCTGGGGGTGCGAACCCCCCGTTGGAACAGAGCCAACAATAAACGAAATCATGGGAGAGGACGGTCTCCCGCAATTATGCCATACAAAACCGCTGGAGATTCGTAGGGGGTATATATTAACATAACTCTTTATATTTTTATTAGATTTTGGGTGAAATTATTCCTGCCCCTGGAGTGCAGTCAATGCAGCGTTTACTGCATGGCTCTAAACCCCCCCCCAGGAACTAATCCTGGCTACGCCCCTGGTTACGTAACATTTTTGCAAATGAGGCATATTATTAATAAATAACGAATATTTATTTCAAGCGTCTGTAATTAATTCAGACGTTTAAGAATATGAGTAACGAATGGCAATTTAATTAATATTATACATTATATCCCCGGCTTCTGCTGTTATGAACATCGTTTAAAAAGTTGTACGCTGCAGAATATTCGCTCTCCTATTTCGCAGAAGAGATTTGGATTAATAGCGGGGATGCCGTTTCCTTTTATGTATCGTGGTAAATAATGGAGCGCCAGCCAATTCCGTAGAATTTTACCCTTTAAAAGGACGTGACCTAAAAAGCCTCCCCGAAAGTTAAGGAAATGGCTAAAAATACGTATTTCGGGCTTTCCTATTTTTTTTACCTTCCTTTGCTTCCGTGGCGTAATTTTTATGGCGACAGTGTTTCAATGTTAGAATTCATATCCGAGAACTTTTGTGCAGCGAGACAGACGGCGCGTATTTATTTCCCGTCTCCTGCTAACCCTTATCATCTCCCCTTCATTGTGCAGCTCTCGGATTTTTCATATTCGTCTTCTCGTCTTGACGTTTCACCGACGTGGCCATTTTCAATTCCTCACGCTCGGGTTTGCATCGCGCGAAGAGTCAACTTTGGAATTCTGATGGATGTGTGCTTCCTATGCCTCCGGATCGGATAAATTGAATTGCCCAGACGTCTGCTTTATCTCCTCCCTTCAGAGACTAGAACTGCGATTTCCTCCAAGCTCAGTTCTCCATACAATTCGTGTACGCAGAAAAGATATTCCTAAAAAAGAAGATGTTGACCCAAGGCGTCGTCGATTATCTTTGTAGACAGGCTCGTTTTTGAATGTTAAAATCTTAGAAACAACGTAAAGGGCAAGGTAATTTAAATTTAAATTAATAATAACTGCCCCACTGTACTAAATGGGCAACTGGAATATGTTTGGGAGAGTTACTTGTTTTTTGGTGATTATGAGTTTTTTTCATGGGGTTGAGTAAATTTGTGAATTTGGTGGATTTTTTGTGTATTTCGTGACAGACTTTCGGTTTTCCCTCACTATTGGTTCGTGTTTAGTTGAGCTGTGGAGTTTGTGACGCATTTAGGATGAACGTTGAAAAACTATATTTATACTTTGTGGTCGACAAGGGATTTAGTGTACATGTTTGCCTCATTTTTTGATTATGGTATTTTTTGTTTTATTGTTTTGTGGTGGAATGATATTTTTTATGGATTATATGGTTTTGTATGGTTTTTGTTTTATATTTTTAAATAGGAGTGCATGTTGAATTCTTGCCACTTAAACATTGTTCTACCTACAAGGTATCATTCAATCGCTATTCTTTTCATTTTTCATTCAAAAGAATGGCGATTGAATGTAAGTTGCCAAAATGGAATTACTAGAAACCTTCTTAAGGGTTAACTGCTGTCACCCCAGCCAGTGAATTGTAAATTAAGATTCATTTCCTATTTGCAAAGGGCAAGGTAATATTCACTTTATATTAATAATACCATTAAACATAATTTATCAAGTCTCTATAAATTTAAAGAGAATGATTAGCGAATGTAAGTTTCCAAAATGAAATTAATAGAAAACTGCTGAAGGGATACCTGGTGTTACCTCAGCCAGTGAATTCTAAATAATATTCATTACTTTACAAACAGTTTTAAAATCACTCACGTTCAAGTTTAGAAGTAAGATATTTGACCCATGAAAGATGTAATGAGCTACAGGAGAGGACAATATCCAAAAAGTTCTTAGAAAAAAAGTTTCCCAGAAATCATAAGGCAGGAATGAGTAGTATTGTTAAAACTGCTTCGACAACTAAGGTAATTTCGTACCCATCCACCACAAGCTACCACCAGGAATCAAACCCGGTACCGCTTACCGTTACCACCAAAGGCGAAAGGCTTGCCTATCCAGGAGCCCTGGTGAGAATAAGGTATGCATTTTATATTCAAATAAAATAAAATTCACGGTGCGAAAATTCCAGTGTACTCTGCTATGGAGTTACATAACGTTAAGCCTTCCTTTATAGTTTTCATATTCAAGTACTTTTGAATTATTAGTTCTCGGATGATTACGAACTAGAGAGGTTTAAGTTGAAATTTTACTCCTTAGTAAGGTAACTTAATCTTCGTGAGTTTATGTTTTCGTAGTGAGAGGAAGCCATTATTTTAACACATTTCTGGATCGAATGTTTTATTTTAAACAGTTTCAAAATCTCGTGATCTTTCAGATCTTACAAACAGTTCATTGGAGCGTAAAACAAAGGATACAATGCGAGACGTCATTTCATTCAGATTTCCTCTTATTTTATTCGGCATTTACATATTTTGAAGCAGGTGGAATATCTTAGAAATCTAAAAGACTTCCTTTAAAGGGAGAAAGTACCACGAGGTCGAATAATGTAGCAGAACTTACATGGACACGCGTACACTTTCTTTTGTCCTTCCTCTCGGGTATCTAATTTTTCCATCGTCCCTTCCGTTTCAACAATAATGCAAGGGGCGGCATAATAACCTATGTCTTGACACGTTCTGGACTCGTATTTATCACCATCTCTTTCGCCCTTTTCATCATACCCCGTTTTTCCCTTCTTCTCCCTCCATTTCTTTATTCGTTTACTTATTCCTCTCACCTCTCCCTACTTCCGTCCTCTTTCTCCTCGTCCACCCCCGCCATCTATCTTTTTCCTCTCCCTGGAAGCCCTTAGCAACCAAACCGTAAACATATATCACTTTGAGGTTGCTCATGTAAGTCCCTTGGGGGTTGCGAGCGTGGGTGTGGGAACAAGGTTGCGTGTTGAAATGAGTCTACTCGCTGAAGGATATTCGGTCGGAAGACGTTCGGGTCGGGAATGTAATTTTCGCGATATTCGCGCGTTTGAAATATGCACGAGATGTTGCCTCCGCCAACGTTTGCGGAATGGGAAGAGATCTAGGGGAAAGGTGGTATCCATTTTTCGACAGGAACCGCACTGGGATGAAATCGATGACGAAGGATGAATTTCGGTCCGTACTTGAGTGAGACATACCACCGTAAAACTTCTCCCCTACTTCACCGGACCGCAAATAGCCGTTCACAGACCCGGGGAAAAGTAACATCCCGATCAGGGAGATCTTCATTAGGCAATATCTTTCTCCTCGTTGGTTATGAAAGGCGTAAATATTAAAACGTCTCTCCTACTTCTAATGAATATGCTACACATGTTTGTGTATATATGTAGTTGCGTATCGATCATTGTTTTTATTATTTTTTTTATTATTAGTCAATACAGCCGCAGTTAGACATTTCGTCCGGTGGCGACGTTTAGTTACCGTGCATTACAGAACTATTACATACAATATGGCTTAGTTATACATAAACAAATACAGAAAGTTGGTATCTATCTACCCGTCAATTAACTACAATTGTTTAAAAACTACTCTAATCACAATTACAACTTCAATTATACTTTTACATCACAACCACTACAAACACTAAAATATATACATTACAATATATACAATACGTATACATTAACTTTTAGGCAAATTACGAAGTAAAGAGCTCAATAATACTCTTGGTATTCTCTGCGAGACTACAATGTGAATAGAGTGAAAAAATTGCTGGTATATTTAACATTGAATATGAAGACATCCTATGATCTTAACCAGGGGCATAGCCAGTATTTGTCCATGAGGGGGTTTAGAGCCCTGGAGTAAAAACTCACAACTATCCTGAGGCAGGAATACATTCGCCCAAAATCTAATGAAAATACACATTGATTTATGTAAACTTATTTACCCTATGAGGTTCCAGTGTTGCATGGAAATTGTTATTCCTTGAAGTAAATAGAATTCTAATAAATATAATACTAATTCTACTAATAAATAGAATAATGTCTACGTATGCTGTTATTCATTCACGATTCAATTTGCGCGCTCCTTTGGATTATCCATTTGTTCCCTTGAGTATGAACGAGTCCCTTAAAGAACGATTTAGAGCAGGGATGGCGAAACAATGGCACGCGTGTTATTTGGGGCTCGTGAAAAAATATTTTGAAACTAGGAACTCTAACAATCTCACTGTATAGTTTGGCATCTCATTGCCACACAAGTCCTTTATATTTATCAAATTTGGCTCTCTTACTACAAAATGTTCGCCATACCTGGTCTAGAGAAATTATTATACATAAGTAGTGCCTTTTATTTCAGAAACGTTCAATGATAAAGGAATGATAAAGATCTTTAGGTCATCTTAGGTTATTTTCTCCGTTTTTTCCTCTCGAGGTTCTTCCGTTTACTTAGGGGAAACTTTCCATATACAGCGATTCCTCAGCTAGCGATAATAATTCTTTCCGGAATCACATTCGTTAGCCGACATCTTCGTTAGTGAAAACGTGGTGTTTGTAGGCGTCTCCCTTCTCGCAGTCTTGATGATAAACAACCCACTTGAGTCGGTGGGTGGCGCCTATGTGATGAGGTTAGCTCATTTCTTTGCCACACATCCAGAGGAAAAGATTAGATACTGGAATGACCTGACCGTTCATGTTTGCTGCTTAAGTTAGCGTGCGCATCCACTAAAACATTCGTTAGCCGAAGTCATATTTGTTAGCCGAGTCCGAAAAACAGCTAAAATAATTTTTGTCAGCCAAAATATTCCTTAGCAGGATCACTCGTTAGCCAAGGACTGTATACATCATGAAATAAATTTATTATCGCAGCTTAAAAATACTAAGATTGAAGAACGTGATAAATAAATAGAACGTTTTAAGTGTTAAAGCGTGCTCCTAGGTATATCCCCAAAGAAAAACGGAGATGAAAAAAGTAGTGTCAATCTATTACTATGGTATAGTAAAATAGAATCAATAGAGATGTTGCAGAAGCGTTTTTGTTAAATGGCTTTGGTCCAAGAAAAAACATCATTCAACAGAAATTACTATCAGTTACTATGTAGGAAATTTCGATTAGTAACCCGATTACAGCCGTACTAAATAATCCAGAAAAATAAATTTAACGTACTCTCTGATTACTGTATTATAGCTTTTGCTAAATCGCTTTGTTTTAAGGAAAACACATCATTCAACAGAAAATGCTCGTACGTACTGTCAGTCAGTATGTAAGAAATTGCATTCACTTTCCCATTCTTCTTGGCCTGAAACTGCCGACACTGTAAAGAAAATAATTTCCGGAAATTCCCTTGACTCTTCACGTTTAGTTGGGTTAGTAAATTTTAATGTCCCGGCTCGGATCACAAAAGGAGTTTCCCCATTTTATGTCACCACCCGCCGAGTTATTGAGTGTAAACATTCGCCAATCCCCAGGATGATTTGCGCTGCCAATGCTGTTCTCAATGATGTACAAATTATCGGCATATTCAGCGCTAAGGTCGACACTGTACGAAGAGCTCTAAAAATGTTTTGTCTAAAATTCATTAACAATTTCGTTTATATATTTATTGCTTTCCTGTCCCTTTTTTACATGTTAATTCATTTTAAATTTTGCTCTAATATTATATATAT
>KZ308274.1:193977-205245 GCA_000376725.2 Ladona fulva
AAATAAAATAATTAAAATTAAAATAAATTAAAATTAAAAAGGTAACTTAATTGGTTGAAACATCCGCCCGGAAAAAGAATGATTCCGGTTCGTGTCCAGGTCCTGTCAGGATGTCAGGTTCATGCTTGTCTTTTCTAGTTGCGAAAACAATATTTTCAGTTTCACTTCCTTAACTTTACGTGTTCCTTATTCACGTAATGCATTTTTCCTGCTTTTTATTTTCGAGATAAATGAGTGATGCCAATCCACGCCATTGGGTAGTTGTTTGGAAACTTAAATAGTGAATGAACCCTATTTCGTTGTATAATATGCATTTAATTGTAAACATTTAAGAGGTATGAACACTGGAATTCTGATGTGAATTATTGAATTCCTCTAAGACACCTTGCTTTTAATTACTAAATAATTTTGAATTCAGCAGTACTGATTTATACTGATTAGCTAGTGAGTAAACTAATAATTTTCTTTGGTACATTACAGTGCTAGTAATAAACTGGTAAATTTTCTTTTTGATGCATTACAGGAACAATGGTGGAATTATTTAAAATATACCACTAGATTTAGAATCGCTGTCAGTCCGTTACCAGAAAGAAATATTACCAACATAATTTAAGAAGGTACCGAACCTTTTCAAAGACTCACAGGAAATGAAAAATATCTTATGTATTGCCCTATTACCGAAATATCATTGCTTATTAGGGAATTTAGCAGACAGTACGAATTAAAGAAGAAGGTACTTATTTGAAACGATAACGGTGATATTGATAACATTGTCGATAACTCCTTTCACCAATATCGTTCCCATTCTTCATCCAATCATTTTCCATTATTATTGATTAGATTACTGTAAGCTCATTGCGAGAGAACTTATTGTATTTTATTGTTTGCGAAAGAGAACAAAATACATGTGAATAACAAAATGTATGCAATCAGATTTGCGACACTATCTTATTATTACCTACTTTTATTATGAATACCACATGAATGTAAATCTAGTTGTCTCATTTCAGTACTTGTTTAAGATAAATCATTCTTGAACGATACTCTTAAGCTACATCATGCTTAGGTTCATTTCGGTGTAAATTGTAGTAGTATTATTGAAAGTGCTTCGACAGCAAAGGTCATTTCGCACATGAGCCGCCACCGGGAATCGAACCCGGGACCTCTTTCGCCGAAGCCGAACGCATTGACCACTTGGCTATCCAGGACCCCACTCGGTGGAAATTACTTCCATAAAATAAATTGATAAAATACCTCTTTATAAAGTTTCCTGATGATACTTGGAATTGGATTGAATTGTGGGATACCACACTTAAAAGCTGTGTACATTGTGCTTATTGTCCGGGGCGAATCTGCGCTAGACGAGGGCCTCAACAATGCTAGTGACCTCAATAATGCTGCATTTATAAACTTTCCTATGAGAATCCTAAACTATGATCAATTGTCCTGATTTTTTTGCTTAAAAATGAATATTGTATTTGTTGAGTGAGTCTACATACTATGTTTATAGAACACATTGCATTTCTAATTTCACTATATAATGCAAAGTTTATCCACCTTACATTATAATGCATAGAGTTACTATGTATTGTAATTCAAATCTTGTTTAATTACTCTTGCCATAATAAAGCGACTGAGATTTCTATGAGATGTACGTTTGCGTATGTTATAACAAATTCGAACTTTTACTCGCATTTCCTAGTGGTGGCCTCAACCTGATCTTTACGCCTAGAGCCTCTGATAGCTCAAATCCGCCCTGCGGCGGATTGAGGGTACTACTTATACTTATACTAACGTGGGTATTACTTATTTGAAGAGAAAAATAAATTAGGGGAAAAAAGTAAGACGCTATCATGATACATTGCTGACATACCACTCGATGAAACTGAACGTTGAATTTCAGATGGGAGATCTCTGTTTACTCTCCTTGAAATTATCTTCTCGTGATTAAAATGAGAGGATCGATGGGAAATATATTGGCGCGGAGGAAACAAACAACAGATCAGGAGCAGAAGATTTCGCTTGAAATTGCTCGAGAGAGACTTGCGGGTAGATAATGAAAAAAATGGGAAGTAGGAAGCTATTGCTATCACTTGGAAGTAATGGGGGTTTAGGTTTTGGCTGGAAAAGTTCGTAAATTGTCGCTATAGGAAGCCAAAAAGGTTGGGAAGCTGTGCGTAATGAAGTGTGTGCGTATTTGTATTTATTTAATAAAAATTTTCAAATATAAATATTGTTAGATTTTATTAATTCTTCACTTAATATACTCAGACTCCAAGGAATATATGAAGGAATAAAAAGTGTGAAAAATAGCAACATGACTAGGAACTGGTCGCTATTTTCAACACTTATTCCTTGGGATTCTGCCACACGGCTTCACCGTGCAAAGTTAATACCTTTTCCTTAATCCTTGTAAATAGATATGAATTTCGTTAAGAAATCAAGGTTTTTCCTCTAGAATAACACATAAATCCCATCATTAACGTAATCATAGATAAAGATTGCATCCCATGCTTTGGTTTGGAGTCAAATTGGCACGAAAGTCTTATGATTTAGCAAATTTGGTACCGTTCCAACTGAAGGTTTGCCATCCCTGTCATCATAAGAGAACATCAGTCATACGAAAAAGGAATAATGTGCCACTTATTTTAAAAGAAACATTTGGAAAATTAAACTGTTCCTTAAACATTATATTAATGAAAAGTATTCCTACATTATTTAAAAAATGATCGTTGTTCTGAAAAAGTTCCACTTCAGAAACACAGGCGAAGTGCGACATTTGCGTGAATATGGATTCATTGCGGATGTCATAAAATCGATTAAAATCGATGCTTAGGAGCGGCTTTGATGATATATTTTTCTAGCTATGAAAAAACACAAACTTCTCTGAATTTTTTACTACATCCGCTCAGTTGTATGTTATTTTCCAGTTGATTGAAAGGCTGATAGATGTAAGTAAAGCTTTATATAACTTAGTTTTTACTCTACATAATTTTATAAGTAAAACTCCGTATTATTGTCGTAAGTGTTAAATTTGATGCATAGTAAAATGAATTAGCTATCTTCTTTGAATGTGATTTGGTAAATACGAGAATACGAACGATGAAAAACCAGAATTAGGTTTTTACAGAGATAAAAGCATGCTCTTTCTTCTAAAAATGATTTGGAAAAGTTTCGAGAGTGTCTTTTTTTGTAAATGTGAGCTGAATATACCCAATTTTCGGCGTCGTAACGAAAATCACAATATTTCCACTCAATTTCTAAACTAACGGGCGACATCAAGAAAATGAAACTTTTTCCAACACTGTTTATAGAGTAGTTATAAGGTTCAAAGCTTTAAATTTTTTTAGAGCCATAATTTTTCGGGTCGATTTTTCTTCAAATTTTCTTCGCAGATTTCGATCATAAAAGATTTGTTATTATTTTGTGTAATAGAGAAACATAGGTTGTATAAGAATACCAAGTTTTGTTTTGCTCAACGAAATACTGCGTGAGATAACGTGTCTCAAACTTGCTAAAAATCGATGTCTAACTGTAGATGGCTGCGGTAGGGGGTCAAACAAATGACTATATCTCAGCAAATATTTCATCGATGGATGTAAAACTTGGGAAATCTTCATAAAAGATATGAAGCTATCTTCACACAAAATTTCATTGAAATCGGTGATGGTCGAGCGAGGCATTTCTCTGAAATTGGTCCACTTGACATGGAATGGCCCCTGGGTTTTATGGCACACACCTCCTTGTGCTAAGTTAAATGCCATTCCCACCTCAATATCGATCATTTTAAATTAAATTAGACGGAGAAATTAAATCCAGCCTGGAATGATGTTTCTAAATAATTAGAGCTATTCCGTCAACCATGAATATCTGAAGAACTTTCTCAAGCTCGACAGAAAAATATTCCGCATCCACTTTTGTGGGGAAATGAGATAAATAATAAACTCCCATTTCAAATCCTCTTTAGGATTCCAGCGAACTCCACGGAGGAAATTGTAGGTCGCATTAATTTCCTCCTCGATTTCTACTTTTCCAAACATCCCGCATAAAACTCGCGCACCGTCTATGCTTCCGTTTCGGGTCTTATTCGAATCCATTACTTCGCTCACTCGTCGATCCCCAAAACCTCTTCAATTTATTCCTCATCGTATTTCTAGGAAGGAACCCTGTGCGCGCCGCTGCATCACCCATTTCGAGTGAAGTATTAAAGACGGGAATCATGGGAAGGTCGAATGCGGCCGAAAGACACGACCGAAATTAAAGGATTCGCAAGTGATATGGAGCGTTAAGAGTAGACATGGAATTTATCTCCCCGATGTCATCGTTCGGAACAAAGCACGATGGGGAGTCATCGAGTGGGAAAGAGAGCTTTGCGGGAAGAGGTCGGGCGATAAAAAAAGGGGAGCGGTTACTTTTTAAAGGGACGCACTTGGTTCTGAACCCGCGAAGCCGAGGCTTAGGAGAGCCGGAATGCGGGACTTAAAACAGGTGTTTGCTGGTACAAAGGCTGTTTGATGAGGCGAAGGGAAAGATCGCGGTTAGGTCGCAAAGGAATCCGTTCCATCCAGCATTACATACATACTGTTGAAGAGGGGTTACCTACTTTATCGGTCCCCGCATCACCTTGGCATTCAATACCCGTACACCTTATTCATTATGGTAACAAATTAAGTATTATTTTTCCATGCTTTTGGGCATGTAAATAATTGACTATAGTTGTACAGTTCCTTCCATAAAAATCGCTCGGTGTATTGCGTGGTACATAATACCGAGGGGGGAGGAAATTCACCCCTTCCACTGCTTTGCCTAGTTACTCGAGGAAACAGAGTATTGTGTGGACACGGTTGTAGAAGGCTCTATTCCTATTATCACAGGCTTCTTTCGGAAGGGTTGGAGAAGCCGAGGTAAGGTTTTGGCGGAAAGTTTCGTTATATCTGGATATAAGGGTTTCATACTTAGAAAGACCAGTGATTGTCAGTAAAAAATGAGTTTTTTGTACTCGTTATTGAGTAACTCAACATTCTTCCCTTATTTGAAAATTGTAATTACTATAGTTTTTGAATTTGAAGACACGTTACCATCATGGAAATGATGGGAATTTTGTTAACGCATCTAATTTCTATTTCCATAACCATAGGTCCAGGAAAAGTTTCCCCTAACCCTTGAGGGTTCAGGAACCCTCAAGTTGGGAATCTCTGGCGTAGAGGAAATAACCGCATGGTTTGGTTCGCAGATGGCGGATTATTACGCAAGTAAATGTTGGGAATTAACGTGTTCATCAACGCATCTCGTTAACTCAACTTTGATGTGCTTTTAGAGTGCGTAAACCACAAAATTTTCTCCAGAATCAGTTCTTTAAAACGTTTCTCCAATTCAATAAGTAAAAATCACAGAGAAATCGAAGCGTTATGTTCTTGTTTAAGCTATCAAGAAAATTAGAGAGCTCAAAATGTATACATATAGCCTTTAAGTCATCAGATGCCCTTTAATTTTGTATCATCTGATTTTTGCTCACGAAAACTGCTCATTTCCAAACTTAGTAACTGTACTAGTTATTATAGTAGTTGCTTACTTAGTTACATTTTTCTGTCTGACATTTCCCAGCATACACTCCATCCTATTACACCGTTAATGAAACAATCAATCACATAGTTTAATAATTTCCTTCGAAAAATATTCCTTTTAATTTACTCAAATGAATTTAGAGAGATGAATTATAAAATAACGTGAGACGACTCAAGAGAAAACACCTAGGAGATAAGGTTGTAATTTAAACGTTTACTATTATTACTTGTATTATTTAAACGTTTACTAGACGAATAAAAGTTAAAGTAATGAAATTACGATCAATTGATTCCAAAATCTCATATTTGGTCGATAGCGCAATCCCCACAGAAAACCGTTTTATGCAGGGAAAAGAAGCCGATAAGAATCCAATCTTCATTTCTGCTTGCGTTTTTAACTCGATACGGAGATTCTATAATAATTTGAACAGGTAAACAAAGACTGTATTAAAGTTGGCGTATTTAGTTAGATACCGAAAAATGTCAGCGGCCAGTACTAGTAATGAAGGAAGGAAACCAAGAATAATTAATGAAGATGATAAAACTCGCGCGCATTAGAATCCCAAGGTAATAAAAGGGAAAGTTCAGTAAGATTTTTCTAGATATGACTGCAAATATATTTGTCCAAGGTGGTTGGGCACAGTTTTCAATGTCAAATTAAATCAGTGTCGGTATCCTTACTCTGTATAAATAATGTTTTAAGGATGATTGAAACTGATTTATGAGATAACCTTAGAAATGCTTGAAGTTTTACCAAAGTAAAAACATTCATAAATAGCAGTTGTTCCATTTTTACATTATTTCAGCCATGTCTTCCTTTTTAAGGCTTCCTGAGGATCTCTCTGTGAAAGATACGGATTAATTTGAATCAAAGCATTATATAATAATAATAATAAACGTCTTTATTGGGCGAAATTGGGACTAAAGAGTCCCATCTTCCATTTAACCCTTAAATGGAAGATGGGAATGGAAAATATAAAGGTTCTTATTATAAAACTAAAGCTTTTATTAATAATGTTTGACAGCAAAGTGTAATTTTCGTAGTGACCATTGGCTTTCTGGAGTATTTCTATTTAGCATTCCTTTTTTCTCACAAACGAGCTTAGTAAATTTCCAGTAGAGCTAGGATAATATTTGAATTATAACACACTTTTTGAAATAGGAAAGAATGGCTTGCTTTAAGTAAAATATCCAAACACACGAGGGCTTTTCTTAGAAAATCTGGGTGTATATTTGGGATAAATACTCCAGTATTTACAGTCATAAATTAATAAACTACAATATATTTACTTTTTACTTTCAGTTCTTTTTCTTAATGAATGCACTATTCTGGTTGTCGTTTCAAAACATGATTAATGAGAGTTTATCCTCGCACGCACGGGATTTTGGAAAAGCCTACGGAATATAATTTGATTCAAAATAAGATTAGAGGAATACTACTTTCTGGTATTTAAAAGAAAAAAGAAATGGTTATCGGAGAATTGTGCAGCAGAAGCGATTTTTTCGAAAGAGGTAAACGAGGACTCCAATTGGGTGTGGTTTTGACTTGTCGTTTTCTAGCAGGCGTCGTCGGACCATTTTAATAGGATTTTGGTTCCCCAGTGTCGAATGAGAAAATTTGCAAGCCAAGTCTGAAAAATTGAGAGATCGGGAAAAATTTGGCGGAAAATACGAATTAGCGTTTTTTACATTTTCCAATATATTTCTTCGTCATTATGGAAAAATAATATTCTTTGCCTATTGTTTACTTTTTACTACAATCTCTCATTAAATATATTACAAGCTTTTCTTTACGCTTTGAAGAAAAACAATTTTCTTCAGGCGCAATACACCTCAAAAATCTGTTTTTTGTAGCTGGTGATAAATATATTTTATCGAAAAAATTTCCGCTTCACGGAGATACGTTCTAACCACGAAAACTTGATTATTCTTGAAAGAGAACGTAATAAATTAATAAACAAGATTTTGATTATGTGGATTATCTAAAGGAAATCAGTCAACCCAAGATTTATGAAGCTATTTCCGGAATTGAGAGGCCGATGGAGAGGTATTTTCAGTAATCGAGGATATTGTAAGCGGCACATGGCTATACAGGTGTAATTTGCCTTACATCGAGAGTTATTACATTTTCGTTTCATAGCTATCTTTCCCCTTTAGTTGGATGATCATGATTTTCTTTTCATAAAGGACAACAAAATTTGTTAGCTTATCCATATTTCGATGCCTTTGTTTCTTGAAGACGAGATGATGGAAAAGGTACTTGTGTCATTCATAATAACCATGTGAACATGTAAAAATGTCAACAGTAACATTAATTTGTTAAATGAAAAGAATCCAATTAGATCCATTTAAAAATTGTTATGACTACCATTATTCAGGAACTTCCAGATCCATTACCTAATCAGGAAAATCCAATTACCCCGGACTCGAACTCGGGACCCAGGTTCGAGTCCTGGCTAATCTACTCCGACATCGTTGCCGGTCAACGCACAGTGTAGCTGTGCACAACTTTGGCTTACAATGTAAAGCGAGTCTTGGTATAGTAGGGCCAGGATATTTCTATAAAACATATTTTTTAATGGAAGAATTTGCTAAGTACAGTGATGTATTCTATCCCCTTATTTAAAATATCCTAGAAGATGGAATTTTGGGAAATTTGTAAACATTTGAAGAATTAAGTATGGCTCGCAATGATAATACCTGAACAGTTCCTGTAATTTGATGAATTGAAGATCTAATTTCGGGGGACAAGATCTGTTTACTAAGTCTTATTGAATCAATTTCGAAAGTATTTTCGACATTCTTGCCAAGAGTTAGTATTCTTCAAGTTTGTCTCAGGTTGTATTTCCGAGCTTCACTGGTTCTGTGGACTGATATAGCATTAAACGAAAGATCTTGTGACCTGTGGACTGGTATAGTTTTAAACGATAGCATTAAATCTGCACTCATAATCGTCTTTAGAAGAAAGCAAAGAAAAAAATGATTCATTTTGTGTTAATGTAGTTGCGACACATTGCTTTTGTGCGCTAGTTATTTACTTTTCAAAATGAGATTTAAATATTACACGAATTGGAAAGCAACTCCTTAAGTGAATTCATTATCCATGCTCATCCGTTTACTCAGCTCATACGTTAGTTTCACAACCCGCTCTCTCCGAAAGAGAGTTCGCCTTTATCAGGGCTTCCTTCCCACTCGTCCTCCGGGACCTTCCGCATACCCTTCACCTCGTGGCAACGAACCATGTAAAAGGAAGTGGAGTGGAGAGGAAGAGAAATATTCTAATGGGAATTTAGGCATTGGGAGACGATAGTCAGGAGAAAGGGGTGATGCGAAAAATTAAGGGTAAAGCGGAGGTCGGAGAAGGGAAAGAGAGAAAAGAACTTACTTTTCCATGGTACACTTCGGCCTTTAAAGTTAAATTTGGAGGAAAAGTAAATTTAACGTGCAAAAGGCATCTAACCTAGGCTTAAACCTTGGGATATATAGTATTGGTAGTATTGTTAAAAGCAACATTTTGAACATATAAGACCTCACCAGGAATCTAACCCGGGACCGCTTCAACTAAAGGCGAATGCACAGCCCACTTGGCTATCCGGGAGCCCCTAGAATCTATATTTTGGTATCGTATTATTATTATTATTATTAAAACTTTTCACTGCAAGTAGGTGCATAACCTGGTGTAGGGGCGTAGCCAAGATTAATCTATGGGGGATTTAGAGCCATAGATAAACACTGCTTACAGTCCAAGAGCAGTACAGTACTTTCGCCCAAAATGTAATGAAAATAGAAACTGATTTAACATGTATGCCCTGCGAATCCCTGCTGTATTTATTTGGAATAATTACGAAAGGCCATCCTCTTGTATACTTCATTGCTGGCTATATTTTCATAGGGTGGAATTTGAACCCCCAAAACCACCCCTTTGGCTACGCCTTTGACCTGGAGGCAGTGGATAAAATTTTGAAAATTTTTACATACATACTTAAAATTGTATGAGATATGAAATTGCATGAATCGAGGGGAACACGTAATCTGCCTGAAATTTGTCCTAATAAGGGAAGATAAACCTCCCTTACACAGTAGTCAAATACTAAATCAAGTACATGAAGACAATGCATACATTACTAAAGTTATACTGTAATAATCGTCGATGCTAAAAACGCTTGTATAAAGTGACGGTAACGATCACTTCGTCCTCAATTAACAGTGTGGCTAAAATTATAAAGCCCTCTTTGCGACCTGTGGAAGATTCATGCGTGTCTAATACGGTTGCCAATATATGAGGTTATAATTTCCATGTGAAGGAGACTATCGGAAAGGATTTTTATCCAGATCAATTCAACCTTGTGTCTTCGCCTATTTATCAAATAGATTATGTTTAGATTTTTTCCGAATGATTTTAACTGCTAAATTTATTTTGAGAAGAAAATTGCGGACTCTATATGAGAAACGTAATTTGTTCAAGTTCGTGTGATTTATTTGAATATTTTATCGTGAAAATAATATCACCCGCATATCTTTTTTTTAACAAAATGTAGTCTTCGGTATTATAATTCATACTTACAATAAACTTTATATTGTTTCGTCAGAGTGGAAGTGAAGACAATAGTTAACCTTGTTGCTTATCTATCATATTTAAAGGGTATAAACTGTAATCTTCACATTAATTCCGATAAACCATTGCAATACAGGGCCCTAAAGAGAACTCTGGTGAAAGATCATTTTAAGTATACATTATTATAGCGGTCCTAAGAGTAATATTTTTAAATACACATACTATCATAACATACAATAATGATATGTTAATAATAATACATTGTTAACAAGCAAATACATAATAGTATAATAGTAGTGTTCATACATGATAGTATGTACGTACTAGATGAAAGTAAATAGTCTTCACTTTCACTTTCAACTTTTTCAACTCTAGTATAACATTATAATACAGGGCCTTAAAGTGAACTTAAGTTAAGTCAATACAAGTAAGTACATCACAATATTGTAAGTTATTATAAAACCAGGCCTTAAGCTTTTACTCCTTAGGAAACATTTTTTATAGAGCAATTATTTTCGGTAATGATTTAAAACATCATTACTTCAGCAGGTGAATAATCTATCGAAATCTGTAAGAATGATTACAATAAATAGAATAAGAAATAATAAAGTCGGAAAGAGAGAGAGTAAACTGGTCGCATGTGAAATTTGTGAAAACGACGAGGTACTTTAATTTATTTCTCTATGGCGTTCCACCAAGTTAAGCTGGATTACATAAATCGGATGCTTATTCTGAGTTAATGTAACTGGGTTTTGCTCACACCTATAAAACTTAAAGAACGCGTCGTATGGAATTTGGCTTATTTGTCCAACTTCATCCTTGCTTATGTAAATTTCTTTGGTGTTATGGAGTAAAATGGATGTTTTATATACAAAGTCATGAAAATACAAAGGCAGCCCACTGTCTATGAACATGTTCCTACTCAAAAATGTTGAAAGAAGCTACGAAATCCGGGTCAGTGGATGCAATCAATTCGAAGAAGCATATGCACCCACTTAGTTTCGTTGTAAGTGGATGAGCAAATGAGCAACCACTCTCCGAACGTCGCATACATTTGTCAGCATACTTCTGACGCAAACTTTTGGTGACTTCACATGTAAAAAGTGCAGTTTAATTACGTTATTACATTAATTCATATTTATAATATTT
>KZ308274.1:237695-331908 GCA_000376725.2 Ladona fulva
GTTCGGATGATGCAAAGAGCAATCACAGAAAAAATCAGCATTTTATGTTGTGTTGGAAGCGAGTAATGGCAGTTTCAAAAATGTTGACGGGTGAAAATCGCAGCCATTCATTCAATATTTCCTTTAAGCTTTGTTTCCTTTGACATAAAAGCATAAAATCTTCATCTCTATGTTGATGAAGTCATTCTCATTCAAACTTCATCAGAATTTAAGTTGAAATCGACCATCGTATACTACAAATCTCAATTTTATCCATTTGAATCAGACGCCCCGCGTAAAGGAGACCCGGCGCGAGGCTTTCCGTTTCCCCCATAAGGCAATACTGCCAGGATTTTTGGAACGAGGAATAGTAGTATTGTTAAAAATGCTTCGACAGCTTAGGTCATTTCGTACATGGTCTCCCACCAGGAATCGAACCCGGTACCGCCTTCACAGAATTCGAATGAGTTGACCACTTGGCTATCCGGGAGCCCGTAAGAAAAAGTCCGAGAGGGAGTGTTTACTTTTCGCTAGTTAGGCCTCACATTGAATATGCATGTATTGTATGGGATCCTGCCGACAAGTGTTGTATTCGAGAATTAAAAAAAAGTGCAACGAAAGGCAGTACGTTTTGTCAAGAATGATCACGTCAAATCAGTAGGACAATGCTTCAGGACGCAAGATGGGACATTTTTAGAAGGTTTGCATGAAGGTTTATTTTACAAATAAATTCAGAGAAAACACAATCTTGGAAGATTTTGCAGAAATAATGAGTTCTCTTTGTTACACACGCCGTCCTGATACTCTGACGAAGATCAAGGAACATTCCCAACCGGGCCTCGAACCCAGGTTTCACAATCGCTGGTTGGTTGATCTATCCGTTGAGCTATTCCACCAGAACATTTCTCCATGCCGTTTTGGAGACTTTGTAGGTATAGGGCGCGTGAATTCGGTCCCGGTTATGTCAGACTTTTTTCATGTCCGTTTCTCCCTGGGAATTTTATTCCTAGGTGCACTCCTTATCATGCCAAGTCACCTAAACCCTTTTCCTTGCGGATCAAGAAAAATATACTAGAACAAATTGCTTCAAGGATTCATTTTCCCGCGAACGATACGCAAAAACATAGATTAGGAAAGAAGTGTCATGATGCATGCACCCCCTGGCATACGCCTGACAGTGAAATTGAGGATATATCTCTTGACGTAGATGTAGTTTAGGATAAAACTTGAGATAAAAATCTTTTTAAATTTCATTTAGTAATATTTTTCAATAAATCGAGTGATCCTAAGTCTCACATTATGTCAACGTAAATATAATGTTAGTACCTTTTATACATCAGCAAATTGTTAATCCTAGACTTCAAAGTGTTACTATGATGTTGAAACCCTACTTTTTATATGAAATGTTTTTCAAAAAACTTCCATGAAAATTAAATCCGGAGTTAAATTTGGAGTGTTAGTTTTTATTGAAAATATACCGAAATAGGGGTAATATAATTTTTATAGGACACGGAGAACGGTACGACGTATTGTCAAAGGAGTCTTTGCTTTCGGCATGCAATAACATCGCCCTCATTTTTCAATCCACACGTGCTGAAAATGGATTTCCTTTTTTTCTCCTTCAGAGGGAAAGCAATACTCTCTTCAGTAGCGATAAAAAGAAGGGCGTGCGCAATGAATATAAAGGGAATGATGAGCTTCGCCAATGGAAACGTATGGATTCGATAAAAGCGAATCCGGGAACGTTTCTGCTCTTACTTTTATTCCACTTTGCAGTTTTTTTTTTCTTTTTGAGTGTTGTGGTAGTATTCAGTTTCTCAACCATAATTTGCCCAATATCTAGTAAAATATTACCACTATACTAAACTTGGCACTCTAATTCAGAGACGAAGTATTGGAATTTCTGCTAGAGAATGAATTGACAACCATCTCAAGATTAATATCGGATAAATTAGTTGAGGTAGAATGCAACAAATTTAGAAGAAAGTCTTTTTTGCGAAGCAAGAATGCTTATCACAATTTCAATGTTAAGATTATTGTACAAATATCTACGGAATTTATAAAGATAATATTGAATACCCAATTCAATATTTTAGAATTGAGAGAGACCTTTGGGAAAAATATTTTTAATTATCAGAATAGTTAATGATATGAAAGACGGCTGAGAACCGGTCAAGCACGAACAGTAATTTTCATCTATTCCTTTAAAAAACCAAAATTAGTGATATCAAATATCTTATATACAATCTTAATTCTTATGTGTTTTTAATTGAATATAGTAACAGGAATAACAGGGTTAAGCCTTCTTTCTCTTGTTCAACGTTCGAAATTGTAAAGGTTTATCTAATTAACTGATTCCTATGTAAATAAATAAAATCTACATCCGGGCGCAGTTCAGATTGAGAAGCCTTGTTATACCCACCGCTATTTAACAAAAATAATTATTGGTGTTTATAATCATGTATCTTCTTTAATTATAGAAATATTTTTGGTCTACTATTTAATATTTCGGTATAAAAGGTAGCATTAGAGATTAACAGCGGATCGATGCGCTCCATTAAGTTTTATTTTCCGAGAATTGCCGTTTTTCTACAAAACATTTTACATTTTACAAACAGCTTCGAAACTGATAGATGTTACAATAGCGTGTTTCTCAACTTTTTAACGAAAAATTTAAATCTTTGGCTGGTAGCATTAATAACCGACAATAACCGAAGCGATTACAGTAACTTATATATGTATTTCAATATATATTAAGCCATATTATCTTCAGCTTCGAAACTGATAGATGTTACAATAGCGTGTTTCTCAACTTTTTAACGAAAAATTTAAATCTATGGCTGGTAGCATTAATAACCGACAATAACCGAAGCGATTACAGTAACTTATATATGTATTTCAATATATATTAAGCCATATTATCTTCAGATATCGTACACTATTCATGCGCGAATCACCCAACCAGTGATAAGTGCTTAAACAATACAAAGAATGATCGCTGTATCAAGAGGCATTACTTGCTCTCTTTTATCAATTGCAATTCTTGAGCTTTGGAACATTGAGGATGGAAATGAAAAACTGATTTATCGTAGTAGTCACAACAAGTATCTTTTAGTTTCTTATCCCTTTCTATTCGGTCATATTATGTTTTAGTATTATAGTGGTATTGTTCAAATACTTCGACAGGTAAAGTCATTTTGCACATATAGGGTGTCACTGGTAGTCCACTAAAGGTGAATGCGCAACCCACTTTGCTATCCAGGAGCCCAATTACATTTATTTGAATTGATTTTTCTACGTCATAATGTTATAAACCAAAGATGTTTTAAAAGTAAACGTGGTACAGAAGAAGAGAGATATTGCGTGTGTTAATCACTTTTATTCCGCAAGAGATGTGTACAAAACACATAATAAAGCCTGAAAAGCGACACACTGGGGAAGGCGTCGGTTTCCCTTCAGCGTTTAATTATTCACGCCAAAAAGGTAAACAATGTCATAAGCAACCAAACTTTTAGGTGGCATTTCACAAAGAATCGATTTCCACGGTATTTTTTATTACCCAAATACTTTTAAATTAACCTTTTACACCCCTAAGCTTTGATATCTGGAATATGCGGCGAGTATATGGGACTCTGCGGATGAAAGGAATGCTCGCGAACTCGAGAAAGTGCAGCGCAAGGCGATTCCATTTGTTAAAAAGAAAAGCAAGGGTCACGCAAATGCTCTCAGACGCAGGTTGGGAATCCTTGAAAGAAAGGAGATTAGAAGCTAGGTTGCGATTGTTAGATAAATTCAGAGGAAGTACATTTTCGGAAGACGTAATTGGTACATACTATGCGACCCCCCTGATACTTCGGCCGATCCGACAGTGAGCGTAAAATAGATGCGAGGACAAGTCGTTTTAGGGACTCATTCTTTCCGTGAACGATACGCCGTGAACGATACGCGGTAACAATAAATTAAAGAAGTAATTCCAACTCTTTGTGTATACACCCCCTGCCACACGCCGAAAGGCGGCTTGCAGGGCATTTAAGTAGATGTAGATGTGGATGTAGAATTCATTACATTTTCAGAGTCATTTTTTCCGAAATTTATTTCAAAATTAGATGACATTCAGTAAGACTGTGACATTGTGTTGTTTTGGGCGTTGGCGGAATCACTACCCGACGTTTCCATCACGTTCACATCTTGTCACCTCATCAAGTCATAATCACATCAGCCTTCAAGCGGAATTTATGTCGGTCCCACCCTCGTTTAGAGTAATGGAATCTGAAATTCATCCTCTAAAATCGGGTCCACCGTATCATGCATCATCCTCTTAATGAATTTCTTTCCACCAAGCCCACCCGTCCATTCGAGAGTGGAGCAACACGAGCCAGTAACGAGAGTCGCAATTTTTCCGCTTGGAGTTTTATCTCGATAAGTTTCCTCGGTCGAATTAACGGATAATGGATTCCACTCTTTGGACGAGTACGTGGAACTTGAATGACAGTTTAAAACGGATTAATTAAAGTCGTGAGAGAAGATTACGCAAAACTAGCGCCGCGAGGAAGAAACGTATAGAGATGGGCCTCTTTTCCGAGGGAATTTGAAATAGAAGGTTGGGGAAGTAAAGTCATGGAGGCGAGTTAATTTAGTTGCGCGTTTGTTTTCCGCATAATGGGCGTACTTTCCTGCCCCTGTCGTCCATGTGAAAGACATGGCGGAATTGATTCGGTTGCGGAATAGGATCGTTGACTTTTTTTACTCTCGTTATATGGTGTGTGACACGAGATTCCCTTTTCATTGGTAACTATGTTAGCAGAGAATTCTCTTCCTTTTTATCGAGATCGTAAATCGATGAGTACACAAATTTTTGCAGCTACAGTTAAAATGAAATTGTAGATATCCATTTTGCAATTTTTAAGAGATTGGAAGTGGTATTTCTCTGTGCAGTCATTTGAAATAACGAAGTATGGGATGGCTCTACCAGTAATAAAAGATTAAAGAATGATTGAATTGAGATTTCCGCGAATACTCGTATAAATGCATATTTTCCTGCAATGTCTTTTTAAATAGAATTGGAAGGCATTTTAAAACTGAGAATAATGTGATATTACGCAGTAATTAAAGTGCAAGAAAGTTACATTAAATATATTAAATTTATTTCTAAGTTGTTTCATTATGTAAAACATATAAAATTGTAAATCGAATTCCTAAATTTTGTAATATAATCGTATGATGTACTGTCTTAGGAAGGTTTAGGAGTTTTCCTGCCGATTAGGGTTCTGCAGGATTATTTAATTTCTTTCATATCCCCTTCAAGTTGACTGCCTCGTGGCTTTTTACCTATTTGTAGAGTTTGCTTATAAACAAGTGGATAAAATTCATGGCGTGACATGATCATTGAATATTTCCAATTATTCCGTATACTAAAATGATAATTTGCTATTTAAGAAGACTCTTTACTAAAATGATAATTTGCTCTTTAACTATAGACACCTTAGATTTCAATAGGGAGGAGAAAACCTCCTTTCTAAAGTAAATATTGTCAAGTTCTTCGAATAAGTTTTTGCTATCTGAATGTAGACTGTGACTTCTCTATAGATATGAATTGCTTCCTACCAATTTGTCGACCTCTGCGTAACAGTTGGTGTATATTTGTTTAGACCTTACAATTGGACACTGAACCTCGTATTACGTGAAAAACTATTATTTCAGTTAGCTTAAATATAATTTAATATGCAAACACGCCCATTTATGTATGCATAGCCGTATCAATTTTTGAGGAATAAATTTTGATCAGTGTAGTCAAATGTGCAGTAATCAAGTCAGATTAAGTATTGCTATTGAGTAAAATGTTCCTTTGAGTTGTTGGTTGTTTTCAATTTCCTTAATGTTTCTTAAGCTTTATTTCAGGTGAATATTCTGATAATTTTCAAACGATTTTAATATTCGGATGTTTGTATAAAATGCTTAACTCTCAGTGCTCTTTATTATTATTAGTGCTCTTAGTGCTTTTTATTGTTTTAGCGAATCTGTTTTAGTCAATTTGTTTAGAATACAGTTTCCTTCACGCCTTTTAGCTTTTTTAAGGCAAGGGATAAGGATGTTTTTTCTCGAAAAGTCATGCGGCTAGGAAAAAACAGAAAAGAGATGGATATGAATAAGTCGGACTGGAGCGGGAATCAAAAAAGCATGGATAAATGTTCTGGGAAATTAGCTAAATGGCTGGATCATTCCCACGGAAAGCGGAAGACACGGGTTCGAGTTCCGATCTGATCCGATCAGGCTTATTTAATATCCACTTTTCCTCGTGAAAATTTCGTGATTATTTCATGAGAATTGTAATAAATTCGATTCGTAATAAATATCCCAGGACATTGATCGTAATATTTGACTCTGATTTTTAGTTTTTAAATATAAGAAAACCCATTTTTCACTGGCTGTATTTAATTAGAAGTAGCCTTTTTAAGAGAATTAGTCTTAGTTAATTTTGTTAAAAGTGATTTGCATATACATAGTCTATTTCGGATCCTTTAGCTTGTGTTATCATTAGAACAGCCTCCGTTGCGTAGGGTTTTCACACCCCCCTTATTTGTGGGAGTTTTCCTGCTGTGGGTATTTTTTCCTAAGACATTTCTTAGGTTTTTTTATATCCGCTCATCCTTCTAAAGTCTTTCTCTCTATTGCTATTTACAAATTTATATTATGTTTTTTATTAATATTACTTACAACAAGTCGGATGTAAGAAGGTACTATTTAGTCTCAATTTTCCTTTAATATAGATCTTATAGACCTTAAAGAGCTCAAACATATCATTTTAAATTCACATTTCTTTTTACCATGCTTTGCAATGAGCTGCGCTATTAAAATGAATGTGAGGTAACCTAAAATAAAAAAATACTAGCAATCGATTTGTTCATTGGTGTGTAATAATCAATTAAAATTTGGAAGAATTTGTACTCGAACGCGTCCTCAAAATGAATCCTTCCTATCAATCAGAGCAGATACAGGAGAGTGTAACAGGTTTGGTTTCTTCTGGAGTACAGCCATCAGCCGCACAAAAGATCAAAGAAAGACTTCAGTACCCTCATTTCTCCCCATCCTCTTCAAGATGAAGGACATTCATCACGCGACATCTGATAGTTGAGCATTTTCTTACCAAAGAGACCTTCCTTTTCTTGAAAGCACCGACCTAAAGAGAGAAAAGACATCCAAGACATGTTAAGACTTTGGGACCATTCTTAGAGCCAAAAGAGATGTCAATTTCAGAATCGAAAGATTGGAAAAAGAACATTTTCATCCCAGTTTATAGAGAGCCTTTTCGTTGTGAATTTCAAGAGGTTGACAGTTAGAAACGGCCTCGTATTCCCATATTTATGAAAATAATCCATTTAAGTATTTAGAGTAGTATTTAGAGTAGTTTAGGGGGAGTAAAATCTTGAGTCATTCGTATCTAACAGAGATATACATAAATTTAATTGCGTTTATTGTAGAAAAATGGAGTTTTTATCGATGATAATTTAAGTTGAAATGGATTTTCGTTGGTTTATAAATATAACTATGGGTTTCTCATTATTCAATCCGCAAAGTAATGAATTAATAAAACAACTCTATTTTATTTTATACGTATATTTTCTTTTGATGCCTAAGATAAAGAATTTGCTTTCTAAAATACTCTGAACGGACTTGAAAACTCTTTTATACATTGTTGTTCCTAATTCAGAATTCATACCCTTCTTTTTTTTGCAATCATTTGATTTCCATCTTATACTGTTCATATATGAAATAAATATTTTCTATTCGTTTGAAGTTGAATACGACGTGACTTCTTCGGTCAAAAAAAAACGAGGGCATCAAAAGGGAAAGATATGGGAAATAAAGCTGTTCAAGCTAAAACTACAAAATTTCCTTGGAATTTAAATACAAAAAATTCTGCATAAATTAAATTCCTCAGATTCCGAAGGAGAATGTCTTACGCTTAAATTCCATGCAGAATTTCATTGCCCGAGGGTACCGACTCACTTTGAACTTTAGGTCTTTGGAATGGGATACCGTACTTGAAGTTTCGTGTAAAGAACTGCTGCCCTTTTGCAGTCACCGTACTCAGCTTTAGAGAAGTTGAAGAGGATGGAAGTTTAAGTTGATCGATTTTATTAAAATGTCCACCATTAAATCGAGAAAGAATAATGATAATTTGCATTGCGCTCATTTTATGAACTTTAGACAATGTTATATATAATACTGAATCCTTTTTTAATTCATCGTAAGTATAAAAAAAGAAATAATTCTTTAACTCAAACAAATCAAAATAATACGGGAATCTAAAGTAATCTTTAGTTAAATTCGATTTTAGGCAGACGTTAAAATACCAAGCCTTTATCTATATTTTGGATAGCTCCTTTAATTTCAAGAAGAACCCCTGGCAGAGTTCCATAAGATAATTACCTTCGATCAGGGACAGTATTAACGAGAAGGTGCAACGGTATTATTCGCAGATGCCTGCGTTGGTCACAATGGGAAACATCTGGTCGTTTGTCCTTTTTACGAGGAAAACGGGATAAAGACCATTGAAATCATTCTGATTCTCCACAGCTGTGTCTGATGGAGCTATTGGGTTGGAAATAACGTCGAAGAAGGGAAATTTCCGAAAACAAGGGCCATTCGTAAAAATATTTTTTAAATCCACTCGGAATATAATAACCAAAGACTAATAAAAAATTACGAAAAAATCAATATTTATAGGATTTTTTGGTATGAATCATTTAAACAATAAACGACAGTCTAATCGTATTACTTACCAGCCATGATTCTCAGTGATTTTCAACGAGGAAATAAAAATCGATACATGCCCAATAAACAATATCGAACCTACTCCATGGTAACAGCCGTATACATAATTAAACATCATTTATCGATCATAATTGAACAATAGCAACCTCAAAATTACACTATATATAATACGGGTACAGCTATGAAAGCATGATCAGAATCAACTTAAGTGAGGGGAACAAGAATTCTGCCTGGTATTAGGTCTTTATTAATGCGAGATTGAGATTAAAAAGTCTCTTCTTCCATCTAACCTGTCGTCAATTATTATTAAAACATGAATAAATTTGTAAATAGAAATAGAGAGAAAAACTTAAGAAGAATTTGAGGATGTAAAAAACCTAAGTATTAACTTAGGAAAACAACTCCACAGTAGGAAAACACCCACAGAGAAGGGGGTGTGAAAAACCTGCGGAAACCTACTGATAGTAGAAGCTAAAAGATGTGTAGGAAACTGGGTATACAAAAATCACTTGAGCAGTACTGTAACAATAATTCACTAAAACTAATTCACAAAAGCATTAAAAAATGCATATATAAAAATAGGATGTCAGTCAAAACATCCTAACATTAAATTATTTAAAAATGTAAGTATTAATGTACAATAGAAATATTACTGGAGAAGCATTAGGAAATTAAAAGCACTACATAAGACATACGAAACTGAACAGTATAGTCAATTTGACGAGTAAAACTAAAGGCAAATTAACAGTAATTACAAATGGAAACTTTCATCCTAATCGGGAGGAAAACCCCTTCAAAACCTCCCTATGGTGGTTAGTCATACAATATCACAATTGCAATTACTAATGAGAAGGAGGAATAGCTAATGATTCAACAAAATACACATTTTGTCGCTTCATCATTTGTGAGAACACGTTTACGGACAAACTTTCACTTTTGAATATATATGAGGAATATGCAAACGGAAGATTTGAATATAGCAGAAAACAAAGACAAAGTAATTGACCGAAAAGAGTCCCAAGAAAATGATATCTATGTAAATACACATGGTAACCCTAGCATTCAACACAATTTAACACAACGATTTTCTTTGTCAAGCTCGTTTTTGCTAAAAGTCTCCTCAAGTCCCATAAAAGTTTTCCCTTTAATGTCTCGTGTTTTCCTTGATCGTGAAAAGTTAACAAATACGATATCTCTCCACCTTGTAATGGGCGAAATAGAGATGAGTAAGAAATACTCCTAATTGGTCGTAAACTTGACCCCGCGATCTGTCATCTCACTCAACAAACTCAAAATGTTTTAATTGCCCACTTTTTATATTATTTTTCATTAAGATTAAAGGAAAGGAAGGTGTCTTAGTAGATTGAAAACCTACGGAAAACCCCAAAGGAATAACAAGTGTGAAAAATAATTATTACTTTTAATTGGGTCCTAATTTCCTGTGTATTCTGTTGGGGAAATGCATGAGCTCTTCAACAATTGCCTTGTCATCAGGTGTGGGTGGAATGTTTACGACCTCCCAATCTCACAAAATTCTCGCTATTTCGAATCAAAAGGAATTGTTCTCGACTAATTTAAGCATCTTCCTTTCTTTTGGTGCTTGTTTAGATTTCGAATGGCTATTCTTTCTTCTTCAATTTTGCGAAAGGAAGAAACCCTACTAGCAATAATAGTGAAGCTCAGCTGCATATCTAATGTAAACACTTAGATTTGTCTGGCGTGGAATCCTGGACAGTAAAGAAAATAAGAGGTAACCTATTATCCGTGCTTGGAATATATTCAAGAATCATTAACATTTGAAAGTTTTGCTACTTTTGATTCTCAAATTTTGGGCGAACATACATCCATCCACACATTAATATTCGATGACCTTTTAAGTATCACAGATGAATTTTATATTTGTCCCTAATGAACTCTGCTTACTGCTACTGAATTACTTCTCTGATTCCAAGATAATTTTTTAATACGAAAATATATTTTAATTCACACGGTAGATTGAATGCTATGTTGAATTTACTTTATTGACAATGTAGACTATAGTCTCGATACATTTATTTCAACTGCAAATAATTTCAATTACTAGAACATTAAACTAGTAATTATATAACATTCGAATATGTTAATAATTTCATGAGAAATTTCTAACATATATTTATATTATTACACATTAATGTAATTTATGTAATTAATTAATGTAATTTTATAATTACACATTGGTGTAGTTTCAAGTATTTACCTGTCAACTCGAACAATCTTAACATAAGAATGTTTGTAACCAATCTGGCTTTATTTATGTAAAATAACTCAACAAAAGGTTATTTTAAACGCGTATTTGGTACCCTAATTAATTGACGCGTATAATAATCAAAGCAAAGAGTTGTTTTTATCGTTCCTCCTTCCAGGAATATATTTTTCCCCTTTCATCTTAGACCTTGGGTTCCAATTTTTAAAGCATACAGTAACGTCGTTTGCTAAAAATAGGTATTTTTATTTATTTCCAGCAATTCTAACTGTACCTCATTTATATTTCTCTATATAGTTTGAGTGCACTTTGAACTTGCATTCTCTCTTCATTTATTTACCCTGAGGAATCCTCCGATTCCATGACAACATCATCAACAAGTTACCTCTTTTTCGCTATCTCTCCCAAGTTACCCAGACTCATGTTTTCATGTATTCACATTAATGAAGGTAAATACGTACAACAGCATAAGTTTACTCGGATAATTAAGCCCCTCCTTTATGCTTCAGCTAATCACTTGTCGTTAATTAGTTAAATGAACCTGAAATTAATAACTCTCCAGATTAGCATCTCGGTAACAGTGGCTCCCTTCCTATGATCCGCGAGAAGTTTTACCATATTTTGCCTGCGCATAATTAAATTACAATTAGCTTGAATTAAATCTCTAGGAAAGGTAGTTGGAGCTTCTAATTTCGGTAATTAATTTCGGCTTTGCATTCCATCTTTGCATTGCATCTTGGGAATGTCACGATGACTAATTAGTCTTGAGCCTTCTCGCTAATAGAGTTAATTTCTCATGCAAAGCTCTTTGGTTACCTTAATGATTAGTAAAATCAAAAGAATATCACCATTCTCCTCAATGTACGATGTTGTTTCTGCTAACAGATATTTCTGCATCGAAAGCGTACTCATTAGTCCCGGTCTTCGTTATCCTAAATCCTATATCGCAAAGTAAGATTACGTAAAGACTACCGAAAGTTTACCACTTAGTTTAACTTAAAAACAAGTATGAGGGGTAGCAAATTAGCAATGATAATTCCTGATTTTCTGATAGATACGCGAGTTAAAAAATTCGTTAGCTGAAACCAAAATAATGGAAATACCATCTGTAAACAAAACATTCGTTTCTATGTTTACTCGTTACGATAAGTATCGCTTTGTAAGCCTTTCGAATTAAGGATGTAATAGGAAAATGTTGTGCTAAAAACTAAACTGTTACTTCTATGATTTTACGTATTTAAACTCAACATTACTGACATTGTAAAAGTCTATCGTAGAAATAAGAAAGATATGATACTTCGTTTACAGGAAAGAAGCACTACATCTTTCTTATTTGTAGTTTTGTGTATTTTTCCACATCTTTTCGCAAAGCCAAACTATATACATCACTAAAAAGCTTTTCTCCATCATTGCAATGAGTGTCACTCTAAAAATTAAAACTAAAATGGGTAGCGGAAAAATTTAATTAGTTAATTAAACCAGATTTTTACAATATTTATATTCATTATCTCAAGAGAACTTCAAGAAATACACTCCAAATATGGTTATTTTACGGAAAGTCCCTAAATTATTAAAATATACTCGTATTACTCTTGTCCTCTTCTTTTGAAAAGTCAATTTTTCTTATTTCTATAACGGTCGCTGTTTTGTTTTAAATAGCTTTTGAGAATAACCGTCTGTAATACATCCCAAAGAAGGTCATTTTACGGAAAGTCTAAACTATAAAAATACAATATTCTTATTCTCTTCTCTTGAAAATTCAAGTTTTCCTATTTCTGCAACAGTTGCTCTGATTTGTTTTCGAAAGCTTTGAGAAGAATTTTCTGAATCTGCAAAAGTATTCGAATGATATGAACCCTTTCTTGCGAGATTTTGGCGGAATTCCTTTGAAAACGAGTAACTCTCTCGGACATTTTCCATTAACTGGCCCCAAAAGTTAACTGGTAGCGCATCCAAGTCGGTTTTATATAGCAAAGCTCTTTTTTTTAGAGCATGTTCTGTTTTCTTATTGAAAACTAAAGATAAAAATTCCGCTCTGTTGTTGTGGTTAATGGGAAAAACATTTTTTTCCCTCTACTCGTTTCCTCTCTTCCCCTGTATGACCTCACATTGTATTGTATGCGAGGCCGTGACAGCACAGTTTACAAAATATTTCTCTCTCGTGTATTTGTATCATAATAGTTTTGCCGAAGGCAGACGAATGACTCCTTTTGTACATTTATATTTTTTCTTTAAGCTCCAAGAAGATCGAAAATTAAAACTGTGTACAGTTTAATTTATTCAGTTTTAAACCAAGATTTTTCGGAATTAAATAATATTAAATATCTGCAATATATTTTAGCCAAAAAGTTATGGATTAACTAAAATAAAAGTATGATTTGATAATGAGGGGCAATGCACAATTTATTCTAATATTTAGAAGTATAATCTCAATACTACTTAAATTTTATGACCCGTCAAATTTTCATGTAATAAATATTTGTATTATAAATTTTTTCTATATTTTCTATTATATTGAGTAACGTGGAAAATGTTAGTTGTCAATTAGTTACGATAAAGAAAACGTTTGTCGTATCAATACTTTTGATTGATATCATATTGCAGATTTGCATATTCATTCATAGATACATTTCGAAAATTTAAAATTAAGGAGATTGTCTAGTGGCTTATTCTCACAGAGAAACACGTCATTTGAAAAAAAAGATTATCATTTACGTTGCAAAGTGACAGATGTTCGTTCTCAAATCTATGTATATATTATAGATTGCCTTTCTCTTTGAAATGTAAGTCCAAAAAACAGCATAAAATGATGAAAAGGAAATAAAAATTGAATATATTGTTTAATTATGTATTAGAATTAATATGGGAGACATCATTTAGATATTATGGAACCTTTAATAATAGATGAGTTACTGAATGAATTGCAGATTTAAAAAGTTTTGAATCTTCGGCAGAGAGATTAATAACGGGCTACTAAAATATTAAAAGACTAGCGCAATTTTTCATCTTGTTAAAGATGTGGTACACTATATATATTAATATATTTTTTGTGAATGTAGATTGTAAATATAGATATTTGTATTATGTAGATTTAATGAATGATTTAGATTGAATTTCAATGGTAAATTGTACATTTAATATTATAATTATTTGAAGTTATACATAATATATTAAAGTGGGTTAGTTATACTAGTATGTACTTGTACCCATATATTGGAATGTGGCCCTTAGGAATCATTAATGTTATTAGGAAACCAAAAATAGTTTTTATATCTTTTATTTCGTTTAATATTTTATTAAAATTTAAAACTAGATAAAATTGAAATTTCTATACATAGGCAGGTTTTTGGTTTCAATGATTAGGCATTAATTTCAACAAACACTAAAAATGTAGTCATTCCTAATTTAGAGAAAACCATTTATCATTTATATTCTCAAGAATCACAAAAAAGTTCGCATTTCAGTTAATAAATTCCGTGCAATTTTAATCGCAAACTAACCATGCTGATGTAAATGGAAACAAATGGAAAATTTTCCTTGAATAATGCTCACGATGCGTAATCCAATGATAATTTTTGAATAACAACTAAATATTGATTCAAAAAGCTTCCCGCAATCCCGCTTAACACCATATTCTACTCTGGATAGCATGTAAAACAAACCTCTACCTTTCAAGGGCGCTCCATTTGTTGGAATTGTCGGTTTGTATTCGATAGCTAAAGCATAGCAGTTGTCTAACGAAGCAATTCTTTTTGGTTTTATATACACTTGTCTATCGTATTCAAGGGTCTTTCATTATTTCTCTCGCAATAGTCCCAAATTCCATGAAGTTTTCATGAAATATATAATATTTAATTCGATGTATATTAAATACTTAAATCGTTCTTTTTGCTTTATTTCAGGTTTTTCCGGCAGAAGAATCCTACATTCTGCCAATTTATCGCTCGTAGGAGATTTTGCCATAGCTGATATCGTATAGAAAAATACGGACAATTCATAGAGGACTGGTTAAGCCGTTTGGCTGCGAGAAAAATTGGTGAGTATTAGTATTCATAACGATTTTCCACATTAGCTGCAGTGCGCATACTAATTCCACAATCAATACTTCCTTGTTCTCGTAGTTATTGTCGCTTCAAAACAAGGAAGATATTCTATCTTAAGGAAACCTTTGATCATCTGGAGATACTTTATAGGATAATAAAGAAATAAAATGAGAAAATAAAGGATTTACCTAAACACGGAACGAATCTCCATTGCAATCTAAGGATTCATCAGTTCGAATAAATAAATTTGAATCCATAGAGAGATTCAGGATGTCAGTATTTTATTTCACTGAAGTGAAAATTCGCATAAGGCAATGGATTAGGATGTTTTTGCCTCGAAAAGTCATGTGCATAGGAATAAACCGGGGAGAAACGGATATGAAATCAGCCTGACTGGACGGGGAACCAAAACAGCATGGATAAATGTTCCGACAAGATAGCTTAATGGTTAGAGCATTCATCCAGAAAGCGGAAAACCCATGTTCGAGTTCCGAATATGTCTGACTTTTTTCATGACCGTTTCTCCTCGTGAATATTTCGCGTTTTTCACGAGAATTCTAATAGATTCGATTCATAATGAATATCCAAGGATATTGATCGTAAAAATTGGCTATTTTTAGTTTTCATATACATGAACGCATCCGTAAATCCATTTTTTTCACTGGCAGTACTCAATTTGAAGTAGTCATCTTATGCGAATTATTCTTGGTTGATTTTGTTACAAGTGAATTCTATATACACAGCCTTCCTCGCATCTTTCAGCTTGTATTATCAGTAGGACAGCCTCGATTGCGGAGGCTTACTACACCTCTCCTCTTTGTGAGTGTTTCCATGCTATGGGCATCTTTTTTCCTAAGGTATTACCTAAGTTTTTTTTACATTCGCAAATCCTATGCAAGTTTCTTCTCAATTTCTTTTAACAAACATTTTTGTTTTTATTTATGACAACAGTTTTGAAGGAAGGAGAGATCTTTTAGTCTTACTCTCGTCTTATTAAATACCTTATTGAAAAAAAGGTCGGTAACCTGAAGATGACCGTCTATGGTCGAAACCGGTCGAAATAATAAATCTCTCCTGTGGAACATACAAAGCTTTGTTTCCATACCATCTTGACCTTAAATATTTTTATTCTTCATTTGTTTGCAACTTCGCTTCCCTCAAAACCGAGCCCATCTTCCTTATAATTCTCATAGCTCTTCATTATCAAATTTTTTTACATGGTAATTTCATTTTCGTTCGAAACGTTTGAACGAGCGAATTGATTGATAACGTCTCCAGGGGCGGATATTCTCGCTTTAACGATGTGCCATCAGAGGCTTTAAGCGAGCAACTGCAGATTGATAAATCGATCAGTGAAAGGGAGTTAAAAAACGGAATTGTTCATCCCGACCGTCATAAGTTGTACGTTTTATTGCCTCCGGTGAGTTTGAAGAGGGATGAGTTATCATGTCCCCGAAATTAAAGCGCTGCGAGGTTCACGGACAACCCTTTAAGCGAGATTGCCCTTTAGGGTTCTTCACTCCCTCTCCCTTTCCTCCCTCTTCATTCTTCCATTCTTACCACAGTCCCCGAAGGAGAGGATAAAAAGGGAGATCGATTATTGGAAGACTTCTGTCCGGTGTCGCCTCAGTCCAAAGATCGTCACATGGAAAACCTTTTTTTTTTTGGGACTCTTCAACTTCTTCCTCCTAATGTCAGATTAAAAATATCTCAGCAGAGGATTTTATACCCTTAAGGTCAAACTTCCTAATTAAACGGTTTACTCTCAAAGAGGAGGGCCTTCCGGCTGTTTAAATCTCTTTCCGAACTTTCTAATATTTCGTCACTTTGCGGATAACAATGGCGAGCACAGATTGTCATCCTTAATACCTTCATAATTCTGTCAAACAAGAGGCGATAACTCCTCCTTAAGTAGTGACAAATCCTGCGGAAGACTTGCAACTTAATTCTGAAATATTTAATGTAGTATACAGTTCGATATTTGTAACTCGTCGTGCCTAGACCTATGCCAACAATCGTGTAATCTCCTTAGATAATGTCTAATTTTATGTGTAACAGATTTTTGAGTCCTCTGGTATGAGAAGTGTCGGGTGGTTTGAGGAAATTTCGATATACCTCCAAGTCGGCGACAACCATTAAAATTGACTATCTATGAAGTATTCAGTGCGAAGCCCGGTGGTACCTCATCCCCTCCTTCATCAGCTACGAAGAGCTAAGAGATGGAAATTAGGCTTACTAGGCAAGATAAGGAGTGAGGTAGTTTGCTCTTGCGTTTCTCACTGAGCCAAAATGCTATAAGCGGAACAAGCCCACGTTAGTGAAGCACAATAACTCTACGAATAACACTTTTCGTAACATTGCATGAGGAGAAACCTTAATTAATCCCGTTTATTCAGCATAACTCATACCTCAGTAGCTTTCATATCATCACGAACAGACATGAACAAGGCTAAGACAAAAGTTTAAAAAGATACACATTTCTCTATCCCGTACCAAAAGGCAAATGATAAATACTTCATTTATCAAGATGTGATTGCAGGACCACTCTTTGTTCAATTCTAGAAATGCGAGGAAGCGGATCTTGTAATTCTAGAATCATACAATAACCAAAGTAAATAAAGAATGGATAGTAGTAAGAAATGAAAAACTCTAAAGCGGCGATATCTTTGCTTCAATGATAACAACTGTCTTTTGCCAATGTTCTCCGATCCACATATTCCGCAATATTTAACTGTAATTTCTTGAATCTATATAGAAGCAATACCTATTTGTGCAAACGGTTCTCTTTTTATATCTTTCTTTTTATCCAACGGGTTGGTATTTCATATTGCATTCATGCTTTTACTCGAGGTTTGAAATGAGTTTTATCTAAGTTGGAATTCAGTTGTGATGAAATTAGCTTTTGAATTGTTTATGTGTGATACTTATGAAAAAATATAGACTCGTTTAATATAAATCATTATATATTAAGCTCAAGTTGTGTATACTAAGGAATACATTTTCGCTCAAATAGTTTTCAATATTCCCATTTCTATCTCTACATATAAAAGGAAAATGGATGTGTTAACTCGCTAGCGTTTATTTTAGTAAAAATGACCCATTTTACTCTCGCCATTCTCAGCTCTCCTCTGCCCATAAAGATGGTAACTTAGCTACCGAAATATGTATTGGGAAAACCAACCTTCAACCAACCAAGCTCAACCACAGGGATTCCTGACCCCCTCTGGCTTCTTAGAATCAGCAAGAATTCCTTTGGGTTTGCTTGCAAATTATGGCTTTTTGGAGCTTTTAAACTCAAACAAACACACTATTTCTCCCATGTATATATTATAGGGTATTATTTTATGGAAAAGAATTACGTGGAACAAATGTCTGGAATGGTATCCGTTCGAAAGGAATATCAATTTGCAGAACCAACGTTGTCCATTTGCAGAATCAACGTTGTCAATTTACATTTGCATGGAGAGCAGATGGAATTTACTTGCACCTCAGAATTACACCTCATCTTGATATCACCGCAGAGAACGTGGCCTTAAATGAAATGCCGCAGGGTAACGAGTGTGATTCAGCTACCGCTATCAACGTTATGTGAACATGGACTGTTGGAAATATGCCGATTTTTTTAGCGGCATTGTTATCTTCTGCTATAGCAGATCCTTTCCTTGGATGAAATGGCTGGAATCAAAATGAAACAGTAAGAAAAGCGAGCATTTTAATGATAATTTAGCAGTATTCTTTGAATTTGTAAGTACTACATATTTACGCTGGAAAATTGCGGAATACGGAGCAATAATTCAATTGTTCCTCGCTCTATTTTTCTGATCATAAGGTTTATATTTTTGAGCTCTCAGCCTTAATGTATGCATGAAAAAGTATTTGTTTCTCCAGCCGTGATCGTAAATGGTTAATAATCAACGCTAAACATCCTGGTACCTGGGGCAGATTTTCCAAAAACGTAAATACGCATAACCTTGAAGGCATTCTCGTTGTGTTAGATTCATTATTCTCATTACAGAAATGATAAGGGTGGAACATTTCTAGATATTTATGAAGTCTTCCAATGAAAGAATATAGTTTATTCGTCAGTTAAACCGCAATTAAAAGCACATAATATTATTTTGTTTTCTTCTGGTTGGTTCGCTCGATTTAAAGATTATTACTTAACAAAACGTAAGATTGCTGAATGTCAGAGGCCACACGTAGAAGTATTTATCAATATTTTACTGGTTATTACGTTAGTATATACAATCATACAGTATTATGCAATTTAATTACAATAATGCAACATTTTTTGCTATTGCATTACATGTATCCTCGACTAGCATAACTCTCTATTACAATACATATGTTTCGTAGTAACAAAAATACATTATTGCAATAAAAATATTTCCTAGCTATAGTTATGCAGAATGGGGTCTTATTCTTGACCTTAATATTAGTGCTTGTCAGGAGGTGTTGTGTTAAACTTTTTAACATGTGGCATGTTTTTATTCTGGCCTTAACTACCCTTATTTCAAGGTATTGATTTTTTCATGTAGTATTCTTTTGGTCTCAATTTTTAGTTTAGAAATGGTTTCTATATTTCTTAGTTTTTGTTCATTAGGTTTATTTAATTGGCACTACTACGCAGTCTTCTCTCGCCATATGAATTAGACACCTTAGGGTTGTCATATAAACCCGTGTGCCTTAAGGCCATCATATGTTCGGGTTCGGTTATCGTTATCTATTTATCACCAAATTAGTTTTCACTGGTCAGAATGTATTAAAAAAGTTTTTAAGGGGTTTGTAAGCCTTCTCCAAACAATCAGTGCTTGATTTTCGTTCTGTTTCGATCTGTTTAAAGCCGTATTCCCGAATTTTCTTTCACCATTTGCTACTCCCGGAGATTCGATTATCAGAGGAGCTTTATTTCCCGGACAATATCGAGTCTCTTTGTAAATATATGTTCTTATCTCTAATAGGACACCTTCACGAAGAGCGATTCGCTAATGATGCGTCGTCGATTCTCAGGAAATAACTGGGTTTGAATAGGGAAAGGATAAAATACAAAGTATCTAGTCTTTCCCTATCTACCCTCGCCGGGACTGCCTTTCGTTATCAAACATCACTCAAATAAATTAGAAATCCTCGACATATTTCCGATGCCCGATATCCTCTCTGAGTGAGCGATCCTTCAACGAGGATTACGGACGAGTTTCACGGTAACCTACTTGGAACTTCGCTTTTGAGACGAGGAAAGGCTCTTCCATAAATTAAAATATGTTCTGAATCCTCGAGCAAAAGGCATCAATCACGATGCGAAAAGGGATCGAATACGGAGTTTGACATTCGCTGACATTGCAACTTGAAACTTCTGTCTTGAATATTTATGTAAACCAAATTTTACTTTATTGAGACTAAACTGCAAAGGAAACTTACATACTGAGTGATGAAGTACTGCATTTCGTAGCGTTTATATGGGAAATATTGCCTTTCATTGGCGGTCTCGGTGGCGTAGTGGTTAGCGTGTTAACCTGGTAACGCCGGGATCCCGGGTTTGGACATGGGGTATGGTTAATCCTGGTTAGGGCATGGTTGTTTGTGATCGTGACTTGTAAAAAGTTAATTATAAGAGGGAACCGTCTCTCAAGACGATTCGGTTAATGAAGTCGTTATTATTTTTATTACCACTATAGCGTATACTACGTTATAAGAAAATATATGCTCCGCCAGGAGTCATACGTGTACTTGCGTCAGTAATCCTACTGTTCTACTTCAATTCGTTTTTATTTTGCTACATTGTCAGAGTAGTTATCAAAAAGTAGCATTATCTTAAACGATCGATACAACCTTCATGAATTCCCAGATAGCCAAGTGGATAACGCGTTCGACTTCTATTAAAGCAGTTTCGGGTTCGATTCCCGATAGGGCCTACCTGCGAAATAACCTCAACATTTTAACGATATTACAACAACTTTTACGATATTACTACAACCTTCATTCCCTGACCCGAAGCCGATCCGAATGATGTTACTGTTAGCGTACATACTAACATAGACGCCGAATTCCCGGGTTCAAATCCTGGATAGGGCATGAATGCTTTATTTCTTCTGTTTCTTCCGTTTGTGTTCGTGCCACAATTAAATTATTACGTGTAACTCGTTTCTGAGTTTGCTCGATTAATTAATTTTATCAGGACTGTTTGGAATATTCAAATGTGTTGTTTTCTGACGCTATAAAACTAACTAGAAATTGACCGATCATAATTATTTCCATGAGAGATATAAACTAATGACTAATTTTGGGACTTCATAAAAATTATTGGTTTAACTTCAATTCTTTTTTATTCCGTTACATCGTCAGAGAAGTTATCAAAAAGTTGCATTATTTTTAAAAATCGATAAAACCTTCATGGGCCAACCTTTCCATATAGGAAAGTGGGTAACGCGTTTGACTATTATTAAAGCGGTTACAGGTTCGATTCCCGATAGGGCCTACCCGCAAAATGTCCTCAGCTGTAGAAGCACGTTTAAAGACATTACCACTACTACTACATACTTCATTATCTGATGCGAAGCCACCCCGAACGCTGTTACTTTTAGCGTACTAACGTTGACACTGAATTCCCGGGTTCCAATCCTGGATAGATCATGATGTTTTATTTCTTGCGTCTGTGTTCGCGCCCGAATATAATTATTAACTTGTTTGCTTTATTAGTTTATTTGATCAGGACTGTTGGGAATATTCAGATTTGTTGTTTTTTGATGAACATAAAAAACAAACTGGAAATTGACCGATTATAACTATTTCCATGTGAGATATACACTAACAACCAATTTTGGGACTTCATAAAATGTATTGGTTTAACTGGTTTTAAATGCAGTCACGCCCGTGATATCTCTTATTAAAGATTTGTTGCTTTTTTGGCCATTTATTAATTCCAAAAAGATATTTCAGTTCAGCTATCGAGCGTACTCAGCTTGTCTGACATACTTTCTTTAATCTGCGTTCTGTTTGTAAGTCTCTGCCGTTTTACTCAACTGTGGATATACCGTAAACAGGTTAAAATTTAAGGAAATAAAATAGTGAAATATTATATTCAACAGATATATAAGGGGGGAAAAGGCTATCTCTTAATTCTTAGTTAAGTGTAATCACACAGAAAAACAAATAAAAAATATGCTTTGTTCCAAATCCAACTGAAACAAAAAAATTGACAGGGAATGGTGGAAAAAGGGAATCTCCCTATGCAGAGAGTCAATTTTTGTATATCTTTAAGTTCAATTTCTCTTCTGTCAACTTTATATCCATTCCTGTGAATCTGAGAAAAAATTGTTCAACCAAAGATAAATTTTTGAAAGAAAATTGGCATACTTCGTTTTTGGTAAAATTGAGTTATTTCACGATTCTTCAAATCTGAATGTAATTTCGAATTCCCAGCTACGGAGAAACGTGTCAATGGAAGACTTTTTGGTAATTACAATTTGTAACTATTTCCCTGACTAACGCACTTACTAACGATGATATCGGTGATGAACTCTTTCTTAATTAAAATGAACTTTGCAGTGTTTTCTCGGCGTAGGAAAATAATGTAGATTTAACTCTGTGAGTTGGTAACTTCCTACATTAGAAATTTAAATTCATGAAAGAATTCGGTCGGACCTTTTTAGGAAAGCTATCGGTGGATAGAAAAAGCAGCAAAACTCCCTTATGTTCGATTTCGTAACTTCTCGTGTCCGATTGGATTTCCTGCCAACTTTCTATAGTTTTTGGTCGGAACGTTTGCGATTCCAAGTGAGAAATCCGATACTCGTGGGAATCCCTGAACTTTACCGTTGGAATCGAACCCTCTCCACTTTTACTCAGTGAAAGCTTTGATTCTGGTCAAGATCAACGAGGTAAACAAATAGGATATCTCTAGTTTCAGCTTTTGCTGTTTGCAAGGAAATGGAGATCTAAAACTGCTATCGACCGTAGAAAGTCACCATGGTGAAGTGTTTCGTCAAGATCAGGGGATCGTAAAGTGGTCTGTATTGACTCTCAGGATCGATCACATTGCACAAGAGTTCAAGAATCAAGGGGTCGAATGATGGTCTAAGTAACTGTTCGTTTTTCAAAGACTGGTAACTGAGTCAGCGACTTCTCAGTCGCCCGTCCTTAAATATAATCTCTAATTAGCATTTTGAGAGCAAATTTTATTTCCATTCCAGTATAAATATATTTATATTATATCCCGAAGACAAACATCAAGACGGCTATGGCAGATCTATGTAAATTGGATATTTTTTTGAAAGTTCTCTTTTAAAATCTAAAATGTTTGCTGGTTGCGAAATGGAGAATGCATCCATTGGATATATATTGGACAATTAGAGTATCAGTCCTAATATTAAGGAATAATTTCCCAAAGGAATAACAAGTGTGAAAAATAGCGACACGACTGGGACTCGAACCCAGGTCTCCCACTTTCCGGGCAGGTATTCTAACCACTGAACTACCGTGCCGCNGTCTTGCTCACAAAGCATTCCCTTAACAGTGTGAGAGAGACGCGGCACGGTTAAGGGAATGCTAGAATACCTGCCCGGAAAGTGGGAGACCTGGGTTCGAGTCCCAGTCGTGTCGCTATTTTTCACACTTGTTATTCCTTTGGGATTTTCGTAGGTTTTACAACCTACTAAGTTACCTTCCTTTCCTTTATCCTAAGGAATAATTTATTCAAATTAGGTTGGATCCCGAGGCGAAATTGTAGTTTAAATTTAACAACTTTGTAATTACACAAGTAATGAAAAAAATATAGACAAGTACCCTGCTGTGCCACTTCTGCTGATATTCCAGCTCAAGTTCACCTCGGTCGAAACGTGTTTAAGCCTAATAGATATTCATTTTAAAAATTGAATCGAATTTTATAGTAATTGCTTATTTTTGGTTTAGATTAACAAAACCTTATTGAAGTTTTTTAAGATCAATATTTTTCACTACCAATCCTAAAACAGTTTAGTATTACAATAAAAAATGCTAAAATAAAGTACAACATTTTAAATTGATGTCCATCGCAGTTTTGTGATTTTCAAAATGGGCCGATGAACTCATATTTGCAAACTCATGACGTAAAGCATTGGATGCATTGAGAATAATATATTACCTTGAACTAACTGTAACACTCACATTAATTTAAAATTAGATTATAATTATGGTTAAACTTGTCTCAGAATTCGAATTCGACAAAATTTATGTGGAAAGTTTTTTTTTTCGTATGGGAGGCGATGCATAATTACACTCCGTTGCGCTATTCGCAGACTGCCTGATATCCATGGAAAAGGTAATATCATTTTAATGTGCAAATCTTTAAGGAAAATTACATCTATCTTTGTGAATGAAAATCTTTAATGAGGGTTGATAGCTGAAATGCGAAATTCTGTAGCGTCTTGTGCCTCTTCTCATCATTACCTCTGTATTCCACATTTATCTATTTCCTCCTTCAAAATCTAATAAAATTTCATAAGGGTTCTTCTTCTTCTCAAATCAAAGGAATTCTTAGCCTAAATTTTTAGGAAAGCGTAACTCTGTGCAGTTTTTTTCAAACATTTCTCTGGGAGAAATATTGCCCAGGTATGTCTGATTCACTGACAAATAGACGAGCGGCTGTAAAAAGAAATCTCACTGACGTGAAATGAGCTAGTGTTATGATTCTTCGATTCATCTCTTCAATTAGAGTATAGCATTGAAGTAATGTAGAGCATTACGGGAATAAAGTAAACTGATGCGAGAGAGGATGGCATTCATTCATCTTCTTAATTACTCCGCTGCATAAAAGGATCCTTAATCACGAGAAATATCCTTACCTTTTCCAATTTCCATAAAATCCTTAGATGGAAAACGAAAAACTTTCTTTGAAGATGGCCTAAAACATCATATTTGTGCTATAAAATTGTTTGGATCTGTTAATTACGCCAAAGTTTTTAATGATCAGATTTTCGGAAAATAAATTTTCATTTGAACCTGACCTCATTCACTTCAGCGATTTCTTTCTGCAAATTATTTTGACTGAAATCCAGGTGCGTTAATTGCAGTTTGTATTCACTACCATGGGTAAAGGATAATTTGGGCACATTTAGAAAGAAGAATTTATATTTCTGTGAAGCTGTTTTCCTTTCTGTGTCCTCATATGCACTACTTTTATCGAATTCAAGTGTGAAATCACCAATCCTTTCTGTTTGGTCTTCGCTTAAAAAATATCCTTATTTTTTTACTTGTATAATATATTCGATAATATAATGACTTGTATAATTTAGTAGAAGATAGAATGTACTTAATTAAAGTAATTCCTAAGCTATTTATCGTGAAAAATATCGTAACAAGTTACATTATTGATAGTAAAAATCATCCATTTATTTCCTCTGAGCTACTCTCTACGAGAAAATAAAGATGATTTTCCGAGAAAATTATCTTTATTTTCTCGTTCTATGAGCTACGGGTTTTAACGCGAAATATGGATTTGATGAACATCCTTATAATCAATCACTGACATTAATCATTACAAATAGTCTTGTAATTAATTCTATTAACACCAACCCTATACTTTGACCTCACTCACACATACCTCAGACACAGGAAACTCCTTGTTCCTACCTCAGTACACAAATTCACCAGCCAGCGAGAACGGCAGTTACACGGGTAGCCAGAAAACGGCAACATTAAGGATACTGATAAGTTTGAATATAACAATTATCATGAAATATCATTATTTATCATTATAAATATAATATTAAGTTAGTGAAGTTGAAATATTGCATAAAATTCACAGTGAGGTCTAGAAAGTTAAACCGTGAAACTATCTATTCGAAAATCCCTATATTGTATGTACCCTTTACAATGAATCTCACGTTTAGAAGGCTTACGGCCGTAGAATAATTTAAACATACATCTCTCGTGTCAACAACAGACACGTAGCGTTGTTCTCTCCGTGATGGTGAATTTAATTTTTCGTGCTAAAAAGCTCAACATCAATTCAAAGGGAAACTAAAACTAAAGCCTGAGTGAAAGTTCCTCCGCCTCTCTGCTGAATTCTAGCACGTTCTTGATATCGCACCGAGGGGTGAAAGAATCTCAAGAATTTCCGTCACGTTCATGGAGAGGTGACGATATTCGTAAATATTTATTTCTGAAAAATAATTCTCCCATTTCCGAGAACTCTGGGTATAGTGTGTTATTTAGAACGACAGACTAAAATACTTATAGTAAATTTTCAGACGAACAACCATGCAGCATGAAAAATTTACCACTGTCTGTCACGTTATACCGCTTTTAAAAAAACTCATTTCTAATACGGATGAATTTACATACTAGCTTTCAAATGACGACGAGAATTTTGAAATCAATAAACACGATTTTCGATATTTGAATGTGATAATATTAATAATCACGTTTTTATTCATGCAAAATTTAGTCTGATGAGACCACCCTCACAATTAACCCTTATAAATATACTCATACACAAACAACTATGCTTTAGATAGGATTCGAACACGGGACCTCGGTGCTATCAGGCTAGCACGCAAACCCCTACCCTTAAATATACTATAAGTATAATAATAAAATTATTATTAATTCCAATAATACCATTCGTAAGTTCTGAAATATCAACGGAACGCCTAGGTTACTTAGGGCAGGTTGATTTGAATAATTAGTCAAGTAAGCATGCCAAGAAAGCAGAGATAACGCAAAGCTCGCGTTAAGTAATTAGCCCCTGAGGATAAAAAGCTTCAAACTGGCGCAGCATTTCAAGTCATACGGGTCTTACATCAACGTTCATTATATTTTTGCAGGAGACTTATTTTAATGCTTAACTTAGTTTGGTTAGATTAAACACAGTATACATAAAATCGTTATAATATAAACATAACATCTACAGACGCCATAATGACCCGGAAAATGCAGGTTTTGATGACAGTTATAGGAATATTTGTAGAACCGAATATGATCGGTCAAAAAGTGGAGGGCTGCAAGTGTCTGGAAAGTTTGTAAAGAAAACATTTTTAGTAATTGACTGATTAAATGAGTCTATAACACTCGTCAACGTCCTCGGAAGTGTATCTATTGCAGAAATGTAACTTGCAAATGTAGTCTACCTAAGAGGAAAACATACGTAATTAAAAATTCATCAGTGATGATTTAGTTAAGAAGATAAATCCTCGTCCTTGTGCGAGCGACGAAATAAATGTGAAAAAGGGATTAGAGACGAAGGCAGAGAGATCTTTTATATTATGTGAGGTTTTCCATCCTAGAGAAGAATTACGAGATTAGTTTTGAGTCTTTGGAGGCCAGGCTTTCTCGTATATTAACGAAAGTTAATTAGGCAGGGAAGAAGCGAAAAGAAACCGAGATAAATAATGTTCATCAGTGAATGAGGTTTTATTTCTCGATTATGAAGAATTCGTAGACTTGGGGTAATGGAAGAAATAAAAGCGGGAAATAGCTAAGAATTAATTTCTTGAGAGATGAATGGATATCGACTATTAATTCAATTTGAAATAGTAATTTTAAGCCATCAACCTCTGCCTTAATGCTTTCAAGGGCGAATAATTTGGTGTGCGCTGATGAAAAATGACTTCGGGTGCTTAAGAATTCATCATGTAGGAATATCCTATTTATTAATTGTTTCAATACGATAAAGAAAAAGATTTTTGCACGAAGAGTTGCGCACCAAATTACCCGATGAAGATAATTCATCGTCAAAAACAGGATTTGAAACTAAGATGTTAAATGCAATGCGAGATAAGCTGGTTCACAGCTGTCTGGCATATCAGTAAAATGTTCTGATCTCAAGATAGATTCCCCTGAAGTTAAATGTGATTAAGTTAATTTGTTAGCAATACTTTTCTGTAGCCATGTCGAAATACAATTTTAGGATCATCAAGAAAAGCTAAATTAAAAAATTTTCTAAAAGCTAAAGCTGAAAGAGAAAGTTAATCAGAATCCGCAGAACGAAAATTCTCCGTAACTTTATTTCACAGTAGGCGCCTTCGTTAGAAACACCGCTTGCCACATCTGTACAACAGTATTTTATCTTATTGTCCTTCATTGGATCCATTTGTATGATTTTTCCCTCACGCATTGCTTATATTGTAACCTGTACTTTTATTTATAATTGTAATTCTATAATTAATTTTATTCTTTATTTTAAATATCTATTCATGATTAATTNACTTAATTGAGTGTAAAAATATATCTATCATCGTATATATCTGGTCCTCCTAAGCACAAAAAATTCTGCCGTAAGATCATAATAACTCAAGATATTTCTTAACATATAATTTATTTTTAATTCTACCAAAGAGCATTTTTTATGGTTCAATTAGGTATCAACCTTTGCTAAAAATCTATTTTCTTTGTTAATGTTTACCCAACTCTATCAATAATTATTCATATAATCTATTTGAAGATATATTTTGAAAATTCTTAAATTTTTTGAGATAATTTCGCCAAGTTTGATAAGAAATTACTCAGGAAATTTGATAAAAATTGGCAAATTCTTCAGTTCCACTTCAAGAGAGTGAAAATCTTCAAAGTGTCTCTCAAAGGTAGTTAGATAGGCTATGTTTTTGTCAGTGAGTAACTTCTATATTTTTAGACCAAAGCGGAAGTATACCATGGAACCAATTTTCGATCATAGGACAACTTTTGCAATCACTTATTAAATGTATATTTGTCACATGTGTATCAACCTCTAATCTAACCTTTTGGTGCTCGCGCAGGGTGCTCATTAGAACCCATTATTTATTTTTCTTAAAATAGCTTGTTCAATCTAGCTTGTTAGCTAGAAGTTTTAGCTTTTTCATTTGTTGGTACAATAGTTTTTGCTTGTGCATTTGTTGGCACAATAAATTTCGACAAAATCTTCATTTTTTAACGTGGAAAACATTATGGTATGTTTATAGTATGTTATTTCAATAGCATTGTAATAAATTAGAGGTTTACGGGCGTACCGATCGTATATATTTGAAAGATAAGAAACGATCTACAGCTTTCTAACAATTGAGCAAAAATATTACAAAATATCGTTATCTCGAGAAATGAAGTCTCTATACATGTTTAACAAGACTTCCTAAACTGCGAATTCCTCGGATTTGGAAACATTAATTTATGATGATGTACCCGAAGATAAGAAACGTTTTTAATGAAGAAGTAGATAGGAAATATTGCAGATTCTTTTGGAAATTATAGAAAACAGACGTCATTCCAGTTACTGAAATGAAATTATGAACAGCAACTCCAAATAAGATTCACCTTAAAAGAATTCTGGGGTTTCCGCAGCATTCTGTGTTAGCATCGGAGATATCGATGTCTCCATTATTTATCAAATCTCCACGTTTATTGCCTCTTTTCAGCACGCACTGTTCTCATGATAAGATAACATTATACGTCGCAATATGATAGCGTTGAGCAATGTGCAGCTATTTTCCCCAAGACAAGGAGATGAAATCGCACGAAGGTCTTTATCTTTAAAATTTTACTTAAAAATGTTTACCGATGCCTTGAACCCTCCTCGTAAATTAAAAAAGATATAAGATAAATCACTATCTTTATTTCCAATGATCATAAAGAGATAGTCGCTGAATATTCGGTAATTAAAGTATGAATACTGGAACGGTATCTTGATGTGTTCAATATTGACATTCTATAATACTGGTCTTCAACTGGGACGATATCCCCGTGGGCGCTCTTTGAAAATCATGTGAGCGTTGGTATGGAAGAGGAAATTAAGGGTCTCATTAACTGAAACACTTAATCAGCAAAGTGATCCAGTGAAGCGAAAAATGAAGAATAAATAAAAAAAATAAGTAAAATTCATAGACTGCTTTTTCCACAGGATATAGACACGACCAGGTTTCAGCAAACGATCGACCTGGGTTTAAATATACTTACGGTTTTTGCTATGTCACTTGATGATGGCGATCGTTCACTGAAACCTGGTCGTGTCTGTATTGATATCCTGTGGAATTTAATAATATATTAAAACCCTATGGAAAAAGTACAGTCTCTTTTCCTTCAAACAAAAAATGAAGGTTTCAACGATTTTTTTTATTATTTCTTCGCTTAAAATTTTCTTTCTTAGGGAATGGGGTGATAGTTAAGTTTATGTTATGCAAGTATAGAATTAGAGGGACGGCACATAAAAATGGTTGAAGACGACTGTTTTACACGAAGAAACTGCCCGGAAATCAATTTTTCCGTATACTTTTCCTGTCAGTTTTAATGAACTCTCCAGTTAATTTTTCAATGTTGATCTTCAGCATTAGCTAATATTAATGAAGATGAGTCGTAGAGCGCTCAACTAGATAGTGATTAATGGATCACTAATAATGGGAATTAATGCTGAGCGACGGGTTGTTTCCGATAAAGATATAAATCCTCTTATTTTTTCTATTAGTACAAATGTTAGACAACAAAAGCAGGCGCTTTTCTTTTCTCGCCACGGAACCCTTGAATCCACTTCGTCCATTCATTACTTTCCCATTGTCCGCTTAATGATCTGTCACCGGAAGAACCATTTTTCATTGTCTTGAAAACCTATTATTTTTCCGATAGTAATAAATGGATTTCTTTAACGCAATATGAAAGGAAACTGCGCGGTCCTTGGCTTGATTGCTGTCTTGGACGGTCGATGTTTCCAGCTCAAGAAAGGTTTCTTATTAAAGTTACGAATGTTCCCGCAGGAGGAAATTATGATCACACGGTAAAGGGTTGTAATGACCATGCACGAAAGGTGTGCACCTAGTTGAACTCCCAAGGAGAAACGGACATGAAAAATTCTTACGGAACCGGCACTTGAACCCGGGTCTCCCAATTTCCAGTTTGTCCCTCTGACCGCTGAGTTATCCGGCCAGAACAAATAGACATTCTTGTCGGGAGACTAACCCGTCCTTCCTACTTAGTCTTCCGAAGAATTTTATACATTCTACTAGTAAACGTCCCCGTCAAGCATGACGGGACTTAATTGAGTGTAAAAATATATCTATCATCGTATATATCTGGTCCTCCTAAGCACAAAAAATTCTGCCGTAAGATCATAATAACTCAAGATATTTCTTAACATATAATTTATTTATAATGTTTATTCTACTGTTTTCAAGTCATGAAAGCCTACTTTACGTACATTTCTTATAAAAATTATAAGAACTGATTTTCCCCGTGCACTTATACGGGATAATTCATGAAATCAACATTCAACAATGGCCTTGGTCGTCAAAGGGATGGTTTTTTTTTATTTTGGCACTTATCTCAATTTCGTAGGACCATTGTTTCTAGTTTAATTTTGTAAAAGAAACAACTTCTGCAGGTAACGATAACCTATTTTACGTACATTTCTTATGGAAAAGTATACTAACTGATTATCCCCGTGCATTTATATGGGATATCTCATGAAAACAATGTTCAACAATTCCCTTGGTCGTCAAAGGGCTGGGTTGTTTGTTTCTCAAAATAATTACGAATTTTCCGTCTATTTTATCAAAGTTCTCGCAATTTCGAATTTATATGACTGATTCACGACTAAAATAAAATTCTATGATTATTTTCCTTTCTTGTGACACTTGTCTCAATTTCGTAGGATCATTGTTTCTAATTGAATTTTGTAAAAGAAACGACCTCTGCAAGGCATGAAATCGTAATTTACGTACATCTTTTATGGAAACTTATTTTGTACTACTGGGTTCGAACCCGGGCCTTTACAGAGATGGAAATAGTTTTCCTGGGGGTTTAAGCAACGTGGAAACAATGCTCTTTGTTTCAGATCTCTAAGTGAAGCCGTTTCTGAGATAAATAGGGGGACGGACAGACATTTGCTTTTTATATATATGATACTATGTTAATAATGTTAAAGTAGAAATTAAAAATTGGCTTACGAATGAATGTAGTTTGACCTGAAAAATGAGAAACAACACTTTTTAATTTCCATTCGGTGTATATACCTACGATACTGATATTAATAGGTACATATACCTAGTGGAAATTACGAAGTGTTTGATTTTCATTTTTCGCTAGGTCTTTCCACGAAGTACGGCCATAAATGATTGATTATAGTAGTTTGACTTTATTGTAAATAATCAGATCATTGGATGAAATGGAATTTTATGAATTTTGAAAATTCTAAGTTAATTTCGGTACTATTCTTTGTGAAATCTATATAATAAGGCGTGACTTCGTGGAAAACCATGAAACTAATTTTGTATTGCATGCACAATTTTGTACTTCCTTTAGCATATTGTATACTCTCTTCAGCATATACCTATTCTTTTTTTATTGCAAATAGAAATAGAAATTGAAGAAATAGAATAGATTTTCAAAGGGTGCTTTGTGAAAGTTACCACCACATGAGTTATATCTATGTATTTTCGTATTATTTTCGAATGGTATTATATTATTTCTTGTCATAAAATTAAACTATGTAATTTAGAATATATTATTAATGTTGAATTTACTACTAAAATCTACATATTCAATAATGTCGATTTTGCAAAATCGTTTCTTGAAAGTTTAACATAGCAAAGAATAGGAGGGAGTCGTAAAAGGCTGAATATTGTATGTTATGTACTCACCCTCACATGCTGCTGACGTGATTTCCTACGGCTCCATCTCCTCCCCTTCTTATTGTTAAATTCCCAGCGGCCAGCGAATATATGTTCCATCTCCACACGTCTGTTAAATGTATCTCTCGAGAGTTATAAAGCGTGTTTCATGCCCTTGCGTGAGCTTCTTTATCCCTCATAAAATTCCCATGATTTCCATTATTAATATGTTTTGTCATCTTCACTCCGTAAAGAAAAAACTCTGGTGAGCTCCTCAAAATACAAGTTGTTTTTCTTTACGGTGTCGTCATGAAGTATTTCCACCAAGTAATACCAGAATATGTTCATTTTGTAACCTTATTATTTCGGTAAGTTGTGACATGTTGAACATCCTTAGGTGGTGCTTTACGGTACTTTATATGAGAAAGTCGTCTTCCAATGGATCATTTAAAGAATTTTACACCAGATTTCGGGTACAAATCGACCCAATCGTAATAAAATCATGCCTCTGCCATACTTTACTCTCCTCCGGTTTAGCTTATGAATTTACTATCCTCCTTTCCTCTATGATAAAGTGATGAATTTATGTGCCGTTGAAACCTAGCACAAAGTTAAATTTGTAAAAAAATATCATCATTCATACTATTTATTTACTTTATTTGCTAAGATCAAAATATAAAGAAATGGGCCATTCCATTGAATGAAAATAAAAATAAAAAACATCAAAATACAGTGAGAAAAACAACATAGAAAGAAAGAAAAAATAAAATAATACATTTAAGTAAGCGAATGACGCGAAGAGGTTAATACACAGAGGATGGAAGTACATTGATTGGGGAAAATGTTCGAGTGAAGGTTTGAAGGACAGGAGAGAATTGGAAATTGGCGGGATGCGGTAGTACTGGGTCTTTGGGAGGTAAAAAGTCGGGGACGAGATATGTGAAGCGGGTACAGGTACTCGTAGTACGTGAAGGGATTTGGAGGGAGAATATTTATGAATCAAACATTGAAAACTGCATGTAGATATTTTGTCTATTTAAAGAGAAATTTCTAAAAGAAGAAAGGATTAGACTGCGAGAGCGGTTACGGAAAAAGAGTATGCGATGACAGAGTACAATAAATTCGAACACTGAGCTTTGCTGTCTGGATGTAATGAGGCTGGTGGATGTGAAAAAATTAACGCTAAATCACATATACTCAGCATGCAGTTTACATCTGCGATGGGTGGGGCAACTGAGGAAGTATTTAATAACAATAATAACAGGGATATTATGGAAAAAAGTAGATCGGGTCTCAAAGCTTGGGTGATTAAACGGGATCTCATTAATTTTGACAATTCTTAGTTAATTTCAGTATTCTTTGTAAAATCAATATAATATGGCTTGATTCGTGGAAAGCCCTAAAACTGAAGAGTGCGCAGTACTGTAATTTCCACAAGTTTTGAACTACCAATTCACACCAAACGTGTGGAAATTACAAAATTGTGTACTCTCGTCAGTATTTATTCTTTTTTCTATTGCACATAGAAATAGTAATTGAATAGATTTTCAAAGGGTGCTTTGTGAAAGTTACCACCCCGCAAGACGATTTCAGCTGTTGGTAGGCATATGAATATGATAATGCAAGTTATTAACATTTCATTAACAGAAATGACTTAAACGCAAATTTTCATAAAGTAGTACTCTTCACACGCTTAGTGCCTTAAAAGCACTTGGAATTAACTCAGACTGACTTTAAGGCAACGTCCCGGTATCATTCCAGTCTTGCTCATTTTAGAAAGTGCTAAGTCTCGGTTTTTTACCATCAGGATATGTTAGCCCCAGCTATTAGTAAACGAGAAACAGGGTATTCGTGCATGAAAAATACCGACCGTTTCCTAAACGCTCGAGTTAGACTGAGTAGCCACGTTCTGCTCCTTTTTCAACCCCGAAGACGTGCCTGCCATTCTCAACTTCCTATTTGTTCTGGAAGAAGCAAATTACGAGGAGAAAGAAAGAGGATGCAGCCCTTCGTATAATGTGGTCTTAATGCGAAGAGGATGAGCCCCGGTGAAATCGTGCGGGATTGCTGAGGGATCCCAATGAAAAGACTTGGCTCAGAGTTTTTTATCCAAGGAATGAGAGCTAATTAATGAGGATTTAAATAACGTGCTTCACATGAAACTAACTGTACCGAAACTTCGAAGGCTGACTGCGAGGGACGTAATTCAAGAGAGGTGGAATCATACTGATCTCTCAAAAAATAGAATGTTAAAATAGATTCCGTGAATTATTTACTTCCATACTAAAAGAACTTTAATAATATTCTGGTGCTATTATACATTCAACTATATAGCTTCAAATTACGTATTTCATGGTGCGGTTTCGATTGAAGTTTGAATTATTCGAGAGAATGGTGCATATGCGATAGCTTCGTTGGTTACGCATCCAAAACCTCCTATGCAATTTCGTTACCGTTTATATATATAATTCCACATTGTCATAAAATATTCCTAGCATTTCTAAAATGTATAAAACCCACAGGAAGCTGACGGCAAATATCACTTTGAATATTTAAATAGGGCATAAGCAATGAGCGCGTGATTAGCGAAATTGCGAACTTCTGTAGATTTCTTTTCGTAGTTTAGGGACTAAATAAATAATTACTAAATATTACAGCATGACTCATTTTCAAACATTGTTTCGAATGTCAATCAAATCTTCCTATTACGGATACGAAGTATAAAAAGAATCGACGCTAGGAAATATAAATTGCATTAAGTCTTACAAGTAAAGCATCGCCTCGATTTTTTTTAGAAATAATTTTAAGGTTTGAAATACGAGTTAAATGGAAAAGTGCGTTTTTCTAATATAATAAAAGTTTGCTTTATGGATCACAAGAAACATTCCAGAGAACTGTTTCTATTACAAATAACCTCCTTATTGCTCACTCATACTGGTGTAAATACTTAGTTATTCTAGCTTACAACTTGTAGCAATTAGCACTAAGTACTAACAAAGTAAGTCTACATTCGTAAAATGAAGGGGAAAAATCTCGTTAAAACTCATCCATTCCGATAGAAAGAAAATGAGTTTTCCAACCTTCGGCACCTATTAACAGGTTCTCGGATAGATTACAAGAGTGTCTGCAAGAGCAATAGGAGAGTGCTGATACCATTTAACTGATGCTGTGGGGGGGGCTCTTGCTACTTGCAACCGATTTACTAGTAGGCGTTTGCTGAATCATGATTGCAATTTTACCTATCAGGCTAGCTGTTTTATTACATCCAAATTAAGAATTAATCGAAAAGTTTTACATCTTTATAATTTTGAAATTGAAAAACTAAAAAGCTCGGTTTTATAAAGCGTATTAAAGGTAGATGCGATGAAAAAGTTAGAGAGCGATGCTACTTCACGTTAGTTAGGCCCCATCTGGAATATGCGGCGAGTATATTGGTAAGGTTGTTAGGTAAACAATGTCATAAGCAATCAAACCTTTAGGTGGCATTTCACAAAGGATCGATTTCCACGGTATTTTTTATTACCAAAATACTTTTAAAATTAACCTTTTACACTCCTAAGCTTTAATATCTGGAATATGCGGCGAGTATATGGGACTCTGCAGATGAAACGAACGCTCGCAAACTCGAGGAAGTGCAGCGCAAGGCGATACGATTTGTTAAAAAGTGCTACGATAGAGAATTAAGCGTTACGCAAATGCTCTCAGACGCAGGTTGAGAATTCTTGAAAGAAAGGAGATTAGAAGCCAGGTTGCGATTGTTAGATAATTTCAGAGGAAGTACATTTTCGGAAGACGTAATTGGTATTATGCGACCCCCTTCTGCTACTTCGGCTGATCCGAAAATGAGCGTAAGATAAGAGAAATAGATGCGAGGACAAGTCGTTCTAGGGACTCATTCTTTCCGTGAACGATACGAGGTAACAATAAATTAAAGAGGTAATTCCAACTATTGGTGTTCACACTCCCTGTCACACGCCGAAGGGCGGATCGCAGGGCATTTATGTATATGTAGATGAAACTGCATTGCGCGTCTTTCAGATTGGGATTATGAAAATAGGTTTTCATTTGTCGGGTAAGTGAAAAATTGATACTTTAATACTAAATTTACTTTTATATGAATACCGTTTTATATTCTCTCTTAGACACCCTTCCCAAAAGCAGGTAAAATACAGAACTTCCTCTGCATCACCCAAAATTCCCTCCCCCTTAACGTTCCCGTCCCCAACGGCACACTTTAAAAACCCAATAGCCCACAGTTTCTTTCATATTCTTCTACCTCTGAAGATAATAACATTGCAACTGAAGGTTGCATTGCGTGATTTCTGGAAGGCTGGTTAATCCGTTTCCTCCTTCGGTCTCAGAGGGAAGGGCCCGAACCGCCGGCATAACGGCTCTTAGAGTGGTCTTAAACCTCTAATTCTTTAGCAGTCCCAATTTCTTTCCTTGCACCACAATTTCCATAGTCATGTAATGCTATAATCAAATGATAACGTTAATTAAATCAATTTAAGGATGTGATAAAGAAAACTCCCATGATATTCAAGTTTTAACAACTCGTCGCATGTTTTTCCGTAACAACATTTCGTAGACAGCCTATAGAAATTTGTTTAATCAGACGGAAAATATGAGTAGAGAACGACTTTAGTCTCTTTTCTGGTTAGGAATCTTTAAAACTATCGTTCTTTCAAGATACCCCCACTCTCTGTTGTATTTAATTCCCTCTAATCCGAATTTAATGGGAAATCTTTCCCTCGTTTATTGCGTCGGAGCCATTTCTTTCGATTCCCCGCAAGTGATCACGTCAGAGTAAGAAGACAAAGGGAGGAATAGATGGAAAAGATGCTGTTAATTGGTGCTTTCAGAGTGATTCCAAATGGCGCCCCTTCATCAACAGCATAAAGGGCGCTCTCGAAACAAGTGAGCGATTGAATTGGCGCGGCGTGTGTGTTTCTACGTCTACGATAAGCGTGAGACGATGGAGAGAATGGGACAATGTGAGGATAGCGGGGCTAATTGGATTTACTCGCAGGAAACAAAGATGCCCGAAAGCGAGCAGGTGGAACTCAGGTACGTCTGTGCTCTGCTAGGCGCTTATGGATGGAGTCTCGGTCTCCCTTCCACCCGTTGATGTGGGTGCTGCTACGTAATGAAAAGGGTCGCTAGGGCCCCAAACATCTCCACTGGAAAGGAAGACGGAGTTGGCTAAGGAGGATTTAAAACCCTCCAGATGCGGAACGGCTTCGATTACCGTGACGGAGTGGTGAATGTGCGTGTTTGCCGATCTGAGATTTAGAGACGGATCTTCCATGTCTCTCAACCTTGGATGTAGGGCTGTTTCTCTTCAGATGAAGACGTATTTCTCACTTTGAATGTGGAGCGCTTTTGGAGAACCACCGATGAATAAAAAATCAACAGAACGGATGTCTTACCGTCGAGCAGAATAATTTAAAACTTGCAATTTCTTATTCAACTGCCTATATTACGTGTCAGTGTAAATTTGTGAGGATACATACACTTACGCTGTATAAACACACATCCATACATACATACGTACAGAGTTGGTCCATGATGCGAGACAGCCGGGTGGTAGCCCAGGGTGCCAAGGTTTTGAGAGGAATACACTCTCAAGTATTGTATTGTATATTGGAATAACAGAATAAATAAACAAATATATATGTATATTTGTTTATTTATAGATATTTTTATTCGTTTTGTCTTGCCATGTTCATCATCCTTCAAAGCTTTGGTAACGCCTAGAAATTTCGGTAGGAAAGGAAAGGAAGATTTTCAAGAAATGATAAGTTATTGCTATCAAAAATCGGCATGCAATCATAGAAACGGTGATTATGAAGCTTGTGGGTGAAATTGTTTTGATAATCCTGAACTGTTTTTAATAAAACAAAGGAAAGCAAGGAATAGTAATCGTTTCTTCTTAAAATGCAATAACTTATTGTTAACAATATATTTTTCGAATTTTTAGTGCTACAGTACCAAAAATGCACTGTAACGATATTACCTTGTTACATAGATCTCTCTAAGTAAATCCACCTCTGACGAATGGCAAACAAAATCGCTGGAATCTTAAAAAAAATTACAAAAGTTGTGAGTTCTTGAAAATACCCACATGGGATGGGTTCTCTGCTTAGGACTCCGATTTAGGACTGTGATTTACCTCTTGCCGTCCCATCTAACATACATACATGTACAAGCACTCAATATTATGCAGTCATATATTTGTATGCTTGATAGATATGAATACTTGACTACTTACAAAATATTCAAGACTAAACAGAAAATACTGACACGTGTAATGATATTAGCCACTTCCCTGACGCACCCGAGATATCTCGTGGAAAAGAGTGGTTTAAAATCCAGTCACGCCTGAGATATGTCGCATTTAGGATTTTCTGCTTTTTGGCCATAGTTTACTTTCAGAAAGATATCTCGGTGAAGCTGTCGAGCGTATTGAGTTTGTCTAACATGCTTTCTTTTATCTGCATTCCACTTGTCTATTGATTTACCTAACAACGGGAATGACCGTAAATAGGTTTACGTTTAAGGAAATAAAAAAGGAAGTATAATATTAAATGGCTATCCAAGGGTAGAAAGATGTTCTATCCGTTCTTAATTAAGTGTAAGCACACAAATTAGCAAAATATATGGTTTTTTCCTAATCAGGGAATGGATCTAATCGCTTGATCTACATATTAAATGTTACTTTAACTTTATCACAATGAAATGTATTAAACTTTAAACGATGGAAAACAATTTCTTCATTGATATCATTAAATTAAAATTTAGTTGGGACACCAACGATTACTCTTTGCCTCCACATAATGCCAAACTCTGTGTATTCGGTATAAGTCCATTGAGAAATTATGATTTGAGTAGATAAGTTCACGAATATCTATTCAATATCAAATTCATCGCAAGTCGTTAAATATTCCTCTGCATGTTGAGGTCGAAATGCATGTCACGGCATTAAACCTATAATGCTTCATATAGTGAGTATGCACCATAGATGTCATTTAACTTTTTTTTAATGCCGGTAGATGCACCCAGAGAAGTAGCTAAAAGGTCGCTAAAGTCAGGAAAGATATTGCTTGAATGCAGTTGAAAATATAATAGCATATTCGCTACCATAACTTAAATATCAGTTCATAAGTTGCACAAATTAAGTGTATTATACGAGTATTAAGTCTTAAGTTAATTTGATTTGATTTAATTTGTCTTGATTTAATTAATTAAATGAATTTTATGTTTATTCAATTTTTAATGTTAGTGAAACATGCAATGGTAAGAGTATCTGAAGGAAGGTCGACGAAGTAGAACATAATCTATGTAGTGCGGCCAACAACAGAACAAATGTCGCTAAAGAAAGAAAAATGTCGCTAAATTGGCAAGGCTAGGGTACCTACATACCTAAATTGGTAGGGTCTTTATTTTTCTATGACCACATTCTCACGTACTGGGTTGTTTCAGGCTATTTGGTTACGAGTCTTTACTTGAATAGACTGAGATTGAATATATCAAGCAAAATAAACGCGTTTTAAGTATAAATTAAGATAAAAAACGGTGTCTATCGTGTTCTCGATTGAAGAAATAAGGAGACGGGAAGTACTCGCAACTCTAAATTCGTTTAAAGAATGTAAACAAGGCCGCAGAAACCTCACTTCTGCTTTTATTTTATGTGTTGGAAAATCATAAATAACTGTTCCTCCAAGTAAATCAATTTCATTCCTATTGTACCTTCCGAATAACAAATGAAGGACCACCGCATCTTTCCATATCAACTCGTAGCTGAGGCACCTTTCTCAGAGGAGTCCCTTAAATATTCCCTCTGAAGCAGCTCTGGGTTATTTTTCCTCGCTTACGTGGATCGACACGCATCTGGGTCCATATTCTTCCTCCGTTCCCCCTCAAGGGAGCCGCACATTTTCATTTCAATTTCCGAGCTCTAAGCCAGTCTGCGCAGCGCAATCTCGGTCATAATTTCCATTCTCAGCGCTGGACGTCACTTGGCGGACAGGTCGCTGTCGGGAGGATAATCTTCGGAGAGCTCCTTTTTTGGAACGAGGAGTCCATCTTGTCGCATTATGGCAACGTGAGGGTGAATCACACGCCTCTGGCATCTTTTGGGAGAAAGATGGGAAGATAAATACAAGGGAATCGCGTGAAGGAATGCGAAGATTTTAATCTATGAGCTACGAAGTCTATTTTTTCTACACTAATCATATAAAGTTAACGAGGAGATACTGAAGGTAATACTGATGAATTAAGGTTTCCTTTAACTTCCAATTATTTAGGCCTAGCAAAAGAATATACTGTAGCAAAGTTTTCAAAATACTATACACCCGGGCGTCATTTTATGTGTATTTTAAAAAATGTTATTTCTACGGCTCCTTTTAAAAGCAAAATTGGTGTCCTCCCGTCGAGAAGTTCGACGTAGTATGATTATACATATTGTGCACATATATACGCGTATTTACTTCTATATAAAATTTACCTTTCACCACCTAAAGGTTTCATCACTTATTACAATGTCAGCGGATAATAGCGCTAGGATAAAACTAACTATGCTTGGGGAGATTTATCGCCCCTATCTTAATGTTCTGATACTCTCATCGATTGATATTGCATGAATCAAACTTTTAATTCTTATGTTTTATTTATAATTCATAATTAAATCATAATAGATTATTAATTGTGACTTATTTGAATGCCGTGCTTAGTTTTTTTTTTATAAATTCAATAAGCTCAGGCTTGACTTAGTGGAAGTCCATTGCCACGAAAATATTATTTTTATTTTCCCAAAGTAAAATATAAAAAAAGGAATCGATACAAGTTAACTTTGCGTTAATTTTTTAATTTAATTAATTTTTTACTTCGTGAAAATAAAAATAATGTTGTCATTAATTTTGCAGAAAATTATAGCGGCGGATCTTTTTAACGGCTGAATAACCTCTAAACGTATTTAGTTAACACTACTATTTATTGAAGTAAGAAAAAAAACTTTTACCCGTACCTGTACGTAAATTTATTTTACAACCATGGTTTCGGCGCTTTACCTCACCATCAGGCAAACAGTACAAAAAGGTCATTCGTTGTGAACACTATCCTGTAAATATTATTATATCCAATACATTAATGGGATGGTACGGGCAAAAGATTTTTTTCTTCAGCTACGGAGTCCTACCACAAAGTCGTGAGTAAAGCAAATGATAGTACATACTACTGATAATATTCTGCTCAGCAGCAATTACGATAGCATTCCTTCAATTGGTTTCGACTGAAGTTTAAAATGGAGCCCTTGCCCTCCTTTGGAGTGATTGTATTGCAAACAATCGGTAGGTAATTCCTTGTTAGTGGGATTAATTTTGGCATCGTAACCTCTGTGGAAATGTGCATCGTGTTCCTATCATTAAGCTACATCAGCGATGGGGATTATGAGCTGTGCATGCATAAGCACCTTGAAGAGGTTGTGATTGGGAATTGCTGATCCTCTCACATAGACCGGAGAATCCAAGCTCAGCCATTAGTACAGTGAGTGTCTGAGCGATGCATTTCTGGACTACAGAACTGCTTCAGGCAACCTGAAAGCCGAATATCTTCTTTAAGGATCGACGTTTGGAGAAATTTCGCTTAGAAAATCATTAGGGAAATATATTTGTTCATGACATTAATAATAAAATACAATACTATATGATAATTGTGTTCTTTGTTACGGAGACAGAGTGGTTAACGTACCGGCTATGCTCGGTGACCCGGATTTAAATCCCAGATTTAATATGTTCTCGAAAATCCGCGATTGATCAACCGCATGAGTTGACATATACGTCGAAAACTCACCTTAATAAAGTGGAGATTATCCCTTTAATTAAAATTGTGTCGATAAGCGACAGTTTCTTGTGATTTTCAGATTCTTGTGTTTTTTGAGGAAATCCTTGTATAATGTGAAACATAGTTACTTTTATCATTTACGTTAACCTAGAAAAGAGCTACTAAGACCAGTCGGGAATCGACAACTTTAAGGGTGAATTTTACCATGTCACAAAGGAAACATTTTCCGCCCCTGGAATGGTCATATCTCATAGTTATAGTCATGCTAACCTATCAAGCACATGATGATGCAGCTTACACACGTATTGATAAAAGATTTAAGCAAAGACTTCGTTTACTTAATAAGTTCAGGGAAAGTATGTTTTTTGACGATGAAGGCGATATTGTGCCTCATACCTGTGACATAAGTTGTCCTAAAACTGCGAGGAAAAAAAATAAATTTTAGACCTAGTCGCTTCAAGAATACCTTTTTTTCGCGAGCGATACGCGAAAGTAATCGATTAGGGAAATAGAGATGCACCTCCTGCTGCATGACGGGAGGCGCCTAGCAGGTTACATATATAGGTTTAGCAGTAAAAGTTACCCCATAGTTTGTTCCATATAATTGGTTCTCTAAAGGTGAGTCATGTTTTCGTTATATTTAGTTTACTAGGCATTTTCTCTCTAGTCGATTTGGAAGTATTTTCATAAGGATGAGCTCAAATTACTTTGGAAATGACGAGAACAATGTTTGGTTGTTTTATATCGATGATAGTTATTGGGGATACTCTTCAATCTAAAATAAGAGTTTGAGGTTTTCAAATCATTGGTAAGGTCGTTTACATCGAGATATCTTAGAGCAAGCTTACAGCAAAAACATTCTTGTTTGCATGCGGATTTTTTTTGCTCCCCTTCTTGTGTGAGCGTTTTCCCGCTTCGTGGGTTTTTCTCTGAAAGCCTTAAACCGAGGAGTTTTTTCCCCACAACCACATCCTTTACTTTTTGTTGTATTTTCTTTCTGTGATTTTAGAATTATACCATGTATTACTTCATAGGTTAGGTGTAAGAGTGTCCCAAGTGGGCCTAACCTCACCGAATGAAGGGTTTTATAATAAGAATTATTATTGTTATAATATATAACATTCTGTAATTTCTGAAGTATTTCAAACAGTCAAAGGGACCGCAATATAGATATATGTAATCTATAATACTTTTAAAATTTTTTAAATTTGTCAAACACTCTAAGATAAAATCCCAAGGAAGAATGGACTTGAAAAAAGTCTGACGGGATCGGGAATCGAACCCGGGTCTCCCACTTGACTTTGCCCACAAAGTCTCCCGAATGGAGAAATGTTCTGCCGGGATAGCTCAACGGACAGAGCACCCGACCGGCAATTGGGAGACCGGGACGATTCCCGGTCCCGTCAGCCTTTTTTCAAGTCCATTCTTCCTTGGAATTTTTCCTGGGTGCGCACCATCTTGCGCAAAGTCACCCTTACCCGTTTTCCTGTGACTCTAAGGTAACATTATTAGGTTACTTATTAATTTGATCACCTTGATATTGGTCCTAAATGCTTGTATATATAAAGAGCACGACGAAATTTTAATTTCTGATTAGTCTACAGATAGAATTATATGGTGAAAGAAAAGGATGGAAAATAAAGTAGGGATAAAATTAAATTCAGGAGCCAAGACTACTTGAGAATCAAGGTGGCCATAGCGGACTGGGCCCCTGCAGGTTAGTGTGCGCAGGGCGGGCATTCGACCTCGGACGTATGCAAAACTGGAGCGGCCACCGGTGACCGCCGTGGAACGAAGCACGAATTTAAATTTACTCTTGCGTACAAAATGAAGCTGCTTTGAGCGAAGAGTGAGCTGAGATATCACCAAGTCTCTCTGCATCGGGAAATGACCATTTATTATTTTTGGTTGTGCTGGTAAAATTTGCAATGGCATTTCATTTCCCATATCACATTTGATTGTGGTCTTCTATGTCAAAGATAGATGATTTAAAACATGAAGAAAATTTCACATATACTTACTTAAAGAATTAGTCGAAATATCGGATATTCCGGTCGTCCTAAATACTCGCTTACCGAAAATATATTTACAGCGTGAGGAAAAAACGTTATCCCTTTTTTGTGGTTGATTTGAATGCGATACGAGGTTGTTTTTGACTTTTGTCGGATAAAAATGTATGAATTAATAATACATTTATTAATCAGATTAAATATCATGCGTAATTAAGTTGATCGTAATTTACTATTTGTTGTTATTGAGTATAATTAATCTTTGAGAATAATTGAAACATGTGGAGAGTAAATAAAGTAAGAATGTAACTATACCTGTAACTATAGATAGCTCTTGACCTCCCAACATAATCAGTACAAATTGGTTTCGGAAAATATTGGGATCGGTGGGTGCGGAAGTAACCGCATAAAAAGCAATTAATTCCAGACGTCGGAGCGAACGAAGAAGCGCGCTAAACTGGCCTCTTTGGCTTCCGCTATATTACCCCAAAGTGCTTCACTCGAAGGGAAACTTTTCTACAGTGGTATTTTCATTGCCGTAGAAGCGATCTGCAGGCAACAGGTTGCCTCAAGTTAAGTCTGGTTAGCGGAGAAAGCAAGGAATATTTCAGTGGCCAGTTTTCTTAGACTCAGAAAGAGCAATCCTAATATTACTCGTAAGAATTTGAGTGCGAGATAAGGGAAATATTGTATTGGAGGCAGTAGAAAGACACGTATAAAAAGCCCAGAAGTTTGGGAAGGTATGAATGTGATTCCAGTGCTAGCAATTTTCATGAACGAGAAGTATTACCATTAAATTTACGACTTGATTTATACAACGATCATTAGTCGAAATCATTAANAAGTTGATCGTAATTTACTATTTGTTGTTATTGAGTATAATTAATCTTTGAGAATAATTTAAACATGTGGAGAGTAAATAAAGTAAGAATGTAACTATACCTGTAACTATAGATAGCTCTTGACCTCCCAACATAATCAGTACAAATTGGTTTCGGAAAATATTGGGATCGGTGGGTGCGGAAGTAACCGCATAAAAAGCAATTAATTCCAGACGTCGGAGCGAACGAAGAAGCGCGCTAAACTGGCCTCTTTGGCTTCCGCTATATTACCCCAAAGTGCTTCACTCGAAGGGAAACTTTTCTACAGTGGTATTTTCACTGCCGTAGAAGCGATCTGCAGGCAACAGGTTGCCTCAAGTTAAGTCTGGTTAGCGGAGAAAGCAAGGAATATTTCAGTGACCAGTTTTCTTAGACTCAGAAAGAGCAATCCTAATATTACTCGTAAGAATTTGAGTGCGAGATAAGGGAAATATTGTATTGGAGGCAGTAGAAAGACACGTATAAAAAGCCCAGAAGTTTGGGAAGGTATGAATGTGATTCCAGTGCTAGCAATTTTCATGAACGAGAAGTATTACCATTAAATTTACGACTTGATTTATACAACGATCATTAGTCGAAATCATTAAAGTTAAATCGACTGAAAGAACTGGCTCAAACCCTCGTCACGTCCAATTCTTCACTTAACAACCCTTCACATGCAATACATTTTATACGCATACATGCGTATAAAATATCTTGTATTTTATTGCATGTCAAAATATGCATTAGAGATATATCTCTAATACAGATTTTCTAAATTCACTCCAGAAATTATAAAAAAGTAATAGTTCACTCACATAAGTTATTTGCTAATGTGCTGCTATTTTATTATTTTTGTATAATTTATATATGAATTATAACGACTGGAAATCACGGCATGGCTCTTTATACAACGAGATATCAAGCTACGGTCACAATTTTATTCTTTTCCATCTCACTTTGTTCGTAAACGCAAAATTGCCTCGAGAAATGAAATTTTAAATGCGTCAGATTTGAAACAGTCATTCATTTCTGTTTTATTCATCCAATCTTAACCAAAAAAATAAAAGGAGTAAATGTTTCACGAACATTATCAATAGGCCTTTATTTGGATTCATTCACACTTACATGAAAAAGATAAGCTGGAAATTGTAGATTATCTATTTGAAATGCAGATCAAATTAGGAAATGGATTTTATCCAACCATTTCATTTGAATGATAACCGAGTATTTATAGTCAAGTATGTCTTTGATCTAGCTTCATTCTAACGCTGCATCGTAGAGGTGTAGCCACTAACGTAATTTCAAAGCTTTGACGAAAATTATATCTCATTCATCTAAAAATAGGAGTATTATTTTCTCCATGATTTGTCACTATCCCTTTTTCCGCGTTGGAACAGATTATTTACTGCCGATTACCACCTGTGCATTGATTTCTATTCGTGTTCACGTCACCTGAAAAATACCAAGAGCTTTCAAGTAGATTGCGGAATTAAATTTAATTAATAGTGCATTACTTCAACTGTCAAACGATCGTATGCACGGTTTGAATTTAATCCATTATTAATATTCACTGATTCAGAAGTGGTATCAATCGAGATAATTGTTTTCCCATAATTTAATATAATCTGTGATAAATAATAATCATCTGAAATATTTATTTCCCGTATGAATTTCAAGATATTTATTTTTTCATGTATACTTTGATCATAACAAATAGTTTATGAAGTTCTATAGTCATTATGTTCTCTGAGATTTTCTAAAATTACTATCATACATACTTCAAGGTACTCTAGCTAATAAACAATATGGAGATTATTTAAGAAGAGAGAAATCGCCGTAAGTATTGAATGTATTGTATAACTGGATGTATTTACTGTGGAAATTCATCTTCTGAGTCAGTTCCACGTTATATTCATCCATTTTTGAATAAATGAATCTCATAAATAGCCGTGAAATGAGGCTTCAAAAAAGCTCGCGGTTAATTTAGTACGATTTCCATATCGCCCATGTGTGTAGCAGATCCATTACCAAAGTTTCCGCAACAACACTATGCTCGGCATAACTCAGGGTAGCATGACACTCTCATTATAAGCATTTCAGCGTTTTTCATTCTCTCTGTCTCAGGCGACCACACAATTCATCTCCTATATTTCCATCTCAACAGAGAAAATGCTTTATGTCGCTTCCGGCCACATCTTCCTCTTCGCCATTCTCATTTTCTTGCAGATACTCCCGTTCATTCTCTAACAATCCTAATCTTATCTCTCGATCAACTATCTGCTACTCACTTTAGCATAAATTCACCCGAGCATTCTCATTTGTCCGCAAACTCAGGCTGTTTCTCCGTCTGCCCACGCTTATCTCATTCTCATCCAATTTTCATCGCTTTCCTTGTATCTCTAAATATGAAATCTTATTTTCCTCTCAGTTCCCTCTCTCAAAGGGCCGCATGGGTTTAACGTAATGTGATCCTGAGCCGCACTTATGAAAATTGGGAAGAATTTTGAATAGTGGTACCTCGACTGACGAACTTGATTCGTTCCATTAAGAAGTTCCCAATTCGAAAATTTCGCATCTCGAAACCTTGTTTCCGGTTGTATCTCTCCTGTTTCTCGGTTTTTATCTCGAAATTAGGGTCACATCTATAGAGGCCAAAATGAAAAAGAAAAAGTTCATATTTAGAGCAGTTCTTAAGTCAAGGTTATTCTGTATATTTCTTAAGTTAGAAATCATATATATATANAAACAGCAAAATATGTCAATATATATGTTTCATAGGAGCTAAAATGCTAAATATCATCATATATCATACATATGAAAAGCAAATGTCTGTCCGTCAGTCTGTACGTATATCCGTCCCCCTATTTATCTCAGAAACGGCTTGACTTAGAGATCTGAAACAAAATGCATTGTGTTTGTACGATGCTGAAACCCCCAGTAAAACTATAATTCTCATCTCTGTGAAGGCCCGGGTTCGAACCCAGGAGCACATAATAAGTTTCCATAAGAGATAAACATAAATTCCATTTTCATGACTTGCAGAGGTTTCTTCTTTTACAAAATTAAATTAGAAACAATGGTCCTACGAAATTGAGACGTGTCACAAGAAAGGAGAATAATCATAAAATCTTATTTTAGTCGTGAATCATTCATATAAATTCGAAATTGCGAGAACTTTGATAAAATACATGGAAAATTCGTAAACTTTTTCGGAAATAAACAACCCATCCCTTTGACGACCAATGCAATTGCTGAATGTTGATTTCATGAGATATCCCATATAAATGCACGGGGATAATCAGACAGTATACTTTTCCATAAGAAATGTACGTAAAATAGGTTTTCGGTTCCTGCAGAGGTTGTTTCTTTTACAAAATTAAATTAGAAACAATGGTCCTACAAAATCAAGAGAAGTGTCACAAGAAAGGAAAATAATCATACAATCTTATTTTACTCGTGAATCATTCATATAATTTCGAACTTTCGAGTATTTAGATAAAAGACACGGAAATTTCGTAAAATTTTTGGGAAATTAACAACCCATCCCTTTGACGACTAAGGCCATTGCTGAATGTTGATTTCGTGAATTATCTGATATAAGTGCACGTGGATGATCAGTTCTTATAATTTTTCTAAAAAATGTACGTAAAGTAGGTTTTCATGACTTGAAAAGAGTAGAATAAATATTATAAATAATGGTAAGGAATATATTGAGTTATTATGACCTTACGACGGACTATTTCTGGCTTTGGAGGACCAGATATATACGATAATAGATATATTTTTAAATTAAGTTGAGTTCCGTAAAGCTTGACGGGGGCGTTTACTAGTCTATATATATAAAGCAGAAATTCTGTGAATTTGTTCGTGGGTTTGTGTGTTTGTTTGTTCGCGATTGGAGTCCACAACGTTTGTTCGATTTGTATCAAACTTTGCGTACGTGTTCTCCGTGAGTCGGAAGGAAGTACTGTCAACTTTTCATTCGCAAAATTTGCTGTGTTTGAACCAAGATCTTTCCGATAGATTTCCATAAGAAATACATGTAAAGTTCGATTTTATCGGTTACAGACTATATTTCTTTTGCAAAGTGAGAGATATGAAAAAGAGGAAATTATTCAGAGATTTTAACTATTACAGTCACGAACAAATTGTAGTGATGAATCATAGGGGCAACAAACATACGTAGCAGCGTAATGAACTAATGGAGATAAATGAGTAACTTTTTGTTTATCTATCCGGACTCATATTTGCCATATTTTACGATTACATCCAGAAGTTGAAAATCTTGCATTCACATTATTATCGTTGATTGTAGATTTGGGCTTCGAAATTTGATTAGAAAATTCTTGTTTTCGATAACCTGTCCCATTGGATTAAACTAAGATGCGAAGTGTTATTATCTCTTATGTACAAATAGGTATACTATATTTAATCCGACATCTATTTCCCCGTTGAGAATCAACGGGCACTTCAGCTAGTAGAATATGTATTTCTGATTCTGATTCTTTATGGATGACAATTATTTAAATATATAGCCCTGTAATATTACAAGGTCTTTATTAAGGCGAGATTGAGACTAAAAAGCCACTTCTTTCATCTAACCTGTCGTCGCTGTTATAATTAAAAAACGAATAAATTTGTAAATAGAAATAGAGAGAAAGACTTAAGAAGAATTTGAGGATGTAAAAAACCTAATTGTTAACTTAGGAAAAAATCTCCATAACACTAAAACACCCACAGAGAAGGGGGGTGTGAAAGACCTGCGCAAACCTACTGATAGTACAAGCTATAGCTATATTTACTGATAAATAGAATAAACAATAATTGGATAAATTTGAGATTTGAGTTACTAGGTTTTCGTAATTGGAACTAAATGAAAGATCTGTATCACTTATATCTTGCTAATGCTTCCCAATGCTCCAATGTATCCTTCTCAGCGTAAGGAAAAACATTTTTTTAGAATTAGTACAATTCTCAAAACTCATTGCGACTCAAGGAAGCATTTGGCCCGCGGGACATATTATGCGTAGAACTGGTCTAACATTATCGTACCATTAGTATCTCGATTCACCTTTTATTAATTTTTATGTTATAGATATACATTTATATATTTTAAATTATATATATTTAAGACAAATATTAATCGATCCTCAATCAAAAGCTTAAGTAATATTTTCAATAAAAAATCTTTAGAGTATTATCCCCATTAGATAAAGTTCCGAAGACCTAGTTCCCGGTCCAAATTCAGTTTTACACCAGAACATTTGATGCCATTCGAGAAGAAACATCGTGGCATGAGTGAAGATAATTGTATCCATGGCAGGAATGATATTCCAAAAACTTTCCCATCAACTTTTTCCACTTTTGTAATTTAATTAGCAGCCTTAAAACTCGACGGAGGTCGCCGCATAATTGAATCCGCCTTCGAGTAATGACGCGATAAAATCATGGGAAAGTGAAAAGGCAGTTGCTCTTTCCGATGGATTAAAAGTTACGGAACTTTTCAGAATACATCTGGGAACGGCTCCAATTTCAACGATCAATGTAAAGTCTTTGAAGTCGGAAAAGGAATCCGAATCAATCAGGCACTCGCTTTCCTACCTTCAATTTTTAATAGACAGTGAATGACACTCGTTGGTTATTCTTGTCGAAGTTTTCTGTTTCCCTGAATTCTTTATTGAGTCCAATCATACCTGAAAGCTTTCGCAATTTTTATTCCAAATGTATCCGAGTAACATTTGTCTCCATTTTCAAATATGTATACTCTAATTTCAAAACTAATAAAAACAGGAGCCTTTCATGTGATGAAATAGACGTTTCAATTGACGAAGAATTCCTTTGAGGTTTCAACGGTAAACATTAAAAATTACCATAAAAATAGAAAATAATGTACTTTCTATTTCTTTGAAAGAAGCAATTGTTCAGGAAACGAAAAATATATATGTATCAGCAGTTTAAAATTTCAGAACAATAGCAGAAAAGCCAAGGAAGAAAGATGAAGGCAACCCCTTAAATGGTTGAATTTGGTCGACGGGGTCGGAAGCATATCTACTACAAATGTAGCTGGCATAAATATTTAAATACATTATGTTGGATGCAAAGGAATTAAATGTGCAGGAATGGGAAGGATATTACTATGTCGTATTTTTAGTTTTGACTTATGTTTAAAAGTGAACTTTGGGTATTGATTTTCCTTAAGATGGTTTAACGCCTTCCCTGATGAATTCTTAGTATAAGTTGGACTGGGGAAAAAGCGTATATTTTGTACTGATTTGTGTACTTATGCTTCATTTAGAACGAACAGAAAGTCTTTTTCCCCTTGGTTTACTATTTAACATTATATTTTATTATTTTAATTCCTTAAACTTAAACATATTTACGGTATTTCCTGTTGTTAAACAAAACAATAACACATACAAGTTGATTGCAGATTAAAGGAAGCTTGCTAGAAAGAAGGAAGATATGGCTAAAAAAATATATAATTTATATATTTTAGCCATAAATGTCTAAGTGTCTATGGAAAACAATACACATGATAATTATCAATATTATATATGTGATCCTGAGCCGCACTTATGAAAATTGGNCTCGGACCTGCAAAATTCAATGGATAAAGTATATATATAATGTCACAACCATAGTAGATGTAGAAAATATAAACCTTTAAAAAATGTAAAAGAGTAGACTACTGCCGTGAGTTCAGATAATAAGTACTACGTACATCTACATTTAATCATTTTCTGAATACTTTAACATTTTTCGGCATCAGTAAGAATTTCTCCAGGTAAATCTTTCCATTCCCTTATTTCCCTGTTCTTAAAGTTTCCTGACGTAGAAATTTCCTAAGCTCACGAGAGCCACACTTGACTCCTTAAACAAATTGCTAGTTACCTTTATGGCATCTTGAAGCTAAAATCTAACGTAGTACGTTCCCGAAAGTAACAAATATTTTAACGGTCTTTTGCGAGGATGTATTCCTTGAAGCCAATAGAGAGTGAGAGCCACTCTGGAGAGCAAGAAACGTATTTCGCCCAAAGACATGGCAAAATAATTGGCCAACTAATCATTCTTCTTTCTCTACTCCCGTTTCACCTTCTTCTCTTCTCAGCTCACCTTCTTTTGTTTTCCGTTTCGGGTACCCCGAGACTTTTAATTACGTTTCCTTCTTCCCTTATTAGTTTCTCTGGAACTGTTTTCCATTGTGGAATCTTCCTCGGGTCGAGATTAGAGCCGCGTAAAATCTAATTTCAAAGTCTTCAGAGGCAAAAGGGAGAAGAGGATTGGTGCCTTAAAAAGCTTAGCTTGTCATTTTCATGCCTTTAGGGGCGGGAGCCCTTTGGAATTATTCACAGAGTCCCTTCGCTAAAGCGCAACGGTATAAACACCCTGAGAGAGTAGTTCAGCCATTTTACGCTTGGCTGACTCCAATCCGAATTTCGGGGGCAGTAGATCCGCCACTGGCCCCATTTAATCGTCAATTATTGGTGTCTCTTGCATTAGAAGCGCGGAATTCGCAACATTTTGGAGTAGATTCGCGTCGATTGGAGTTTTGGATTCGGCGCTTGTTATAGGTAGGTTCACGATGACGTGGGACAGGTGTCTTAAATGCGAGCACTATCACCGGATTCATGTAACCATTAGGTGTCTGTCATACGACAATAAATTTCAATTATCTTTGATCGGAGATGCTTGAGAGTGAATGCGACTTATCCTCATCGTCATCTTTCTTATTTAGTCTTCCCAGCAGCCCCGTCTCCAGCTCTAATTTACAGCTCTCCGTTACTTCGTTGCTTCTGCTATTTATTACAGATCTCGGCAACGTATATTTTCTTGAGCTTCATCATAAGCTGATGCCTTTTTGTGCTGATTTTTCCCTTCAAATGTACACCTTAAAATTTTTCTTTTCACATTTTTACCTTTACATAAAACATATCATTATTGTTGTTACAACTTTTTTCTCACTTTTCGTAGTATTAATTCCAATCTTCTGACGGTTCTTCAACAACTCACATGTACACTATACACTTTTCCTATAGGTTGTCCGGAGTAATATGTATGTTTATTGGGGGAATTGCATTTCACTTACACTGCAATGCAATGCTTTTGGTATAACACCTGTTGAGAATAGTACAATAGGAACTATTTTTTATTATTATTGCTGTTATTTGATTTCACACTCTTTTCAGATAGGTTACCTATCTATTCGAATGGATTAGATAGGTTGTTAGTTAGTTAGATAGGTCCGTTTCAAGCCAGGTCTCTTAACACACTTCCCATCAGATATCTCCTTTTTACAATTCATGCAAGATCTATCAAAATGATATAAAATTTGTTTTCATTTGAAGAAGTCTCGCAAAAGTTTTAGTAAGGAATTGAATGAAGATTACGGATTATTTTGATTGAAGATAAGTTTCAAGATTAGATTGGAGCACTTAACGTGTCATGATAACGTTTTCGTCCGTCGCGGTAAGACTTTCCGAATGACTGGAAGCATATTTTGTATTCTCAAATATTTCGATTATTTTAAAGAGATCCATTGTTTTATTTCTAAAATAAAAAGTATTCAAGAGAAAAAAAGGTAGAATGCAGGGAAATGGTGAAAATCAACATTACACGTTAAGGTATGTGCATAGGAACATTCCCTAGGAGTAACGGTCATGAAAAAAGTGTAACAGGACCGAGATTCGAACTCGGATCTTCCACTTCCCGTCTGACTGCTCTACTCAATTGAGCTATCGTGCCAGAGCAATTATATCTGTCTATTTGTAAGTAATTATGGTTTTCCGTTAGTGGAATTATGTGTTTCATAGTTAAGTGGTGTTAACACTGGTAAAAAGTGGCAAAATTAAGAAACCTTCCAAGAACTCTAATAAATGTACACATGCCACAAATCGGTTCTACTTATCTTGTACGCAAATGTTTAAGTTCTACATAGCTCGGTGATATAATTCTTTATGAATCTTTATTGTGACTGCACCACTTCTATCAGCTTACATTAAGGCTGGATAATAACTCCACAGATTATTTTGGAGAACGCCCGCTATTTTTGAGCAGTTCAGTGTTCATAATTACTCAAGCATTAGAAGTCTAACCATTTCAACCAAATCCGATTTCCAAATGAGATTTTCCCCTCTGCCCCTTTTACGGACTATTTTTTTTTCCCGTTTTATTTTTTCGACGAAGAGGAAAACATCGAAGGAAATTACAGTAGCTCTCCATTTCGACAGTCCGGTCCAACAAACTCAGAAAACGAATTCTACCCGTTTTTATCTGCTAGGAAATGCTGGAACAGGATGAGTGGAGAGAAGGGATGCAATGAGCGGTAGAATTGAAATTAATGGGAGAGTATTTGGAAAGAAAGTTTTACGATGAGAAAGAGATCGATGTTCCAGGAGTGGACTTAATACGGATAGTAAATTGCAGTCGACTGTAAGCTCTCATCGTCGTTGGAAATTTTAATGACTTCATTTATGAATGGTTATCTGCACGTTCATCATTTTTGGAGAGCTAAAATTGGTTTGTGTATGGGGGAGTGAGGGATTCAATCTCACCTACTTCCAATTACGAAACGAACTTAGCGGCGATGAAAAATCATCTTTACGATGATTTTTCATCGCCGCTAAGTTCATTTCACATCTCTTGATCGTTTTCGTTCGTCTCGGACCTGCAAAATTCAATGGATAAAGTTCAGTTCCTATATTTACCTTATGACGGTTTGAATATTCTTTCCTTACATTTATCAGCCCTAGTGATGATAATAATAATACGGTTTATTACGGGCGAATTTCCTCTCGAGTTCTATAGACAACAGTAAAATGAGGAAAAAATGAGAATTAGAAGAAAAAATATATACATATAATAAAAAGTTCACAATGTTTCGTACGTTTGCATAACTAAATGGACTAAAGAAAGTGATATAAAGAAAATCTCTGTAGATACTAATGAAAAATTAAATAGAAAACAAGTAACATCAGCCTTACAGTGTAATTATAAATAAAATTGCTAATAGTTGATGATTTTTCATGTAAAAACTCAAATATTTTAGGAAGAGTAAGAATTAAAAGATAAAAAAAGTCCAAAATATTACATTGCGAAACGAAATGTTAAGTTTACATAATAATAAATAATCTAATAATCTATAATACTTCATAATATATAACAAAATCACAGTAGAGACTAATGCACGTGATCCCCTCTATCACCCAAGTTATTATTAGTCAAAATTAGAATTAAAAGTACTAAGTAATTTCAAACTCGATATGGGAAGGCGTTACCTCGTGGAAGGCCATTACAATGAAATAAAGACCGTTTCGTACACTTCCACAGCAATTTTATTTATGGCAATATGTTTCGCTAGTGTCCTAGCATCATCAGGCTAGGACACTAGCGAAATATGTTCCTATAAATAAAATTGCTGTGGAAGTGTACGAAACGGTCTTTATTTCATTGTAAGTAATTTCATTTTAAAAAAAGGAAGGAAAAATCAAAGAATTCTGTGGAAAGTAAATCCATGATTTTTTCTTCGTTTTTTATTATTAGTCAGTAACTCTGCTGAAAAATTACGGTGTTTTAAGTAAAGGCATCTTATTTTAATTCATTACAGAGTAGCGAAATGATCTTGGTTTGAGCTAGTATAATACGTTGGTGAGCATTAAGGTACTGTGCTAAGTGCGAGATCCTGGTTCCAGTCACGGGGAAGTTTTCTCGGGAAACTTTTTCTCTTTCATTTCTTCATCTATTGCACAAATTATCAAATGAGGTACATTACCGGCCGCTGTGAAGCAGTGGTTATGGGTAGCCCTTTAACATCAAGGTCCTGGGTTCGAGTCCCTCGACACACGACCTTTCGAGGGAATGGTTGCGAGTTGCAACTGTTTACGGCTGCCTTTGTAGTTGTCCAATAAATGCGGGCATTGGGAAATTAATAACAAAAATTAACGCCTCATAACTATTAGTCTATTTTGAGGTCAGAATAATAATTAAAAGAGAGGGGGAATTAAAGAAACTTAGTATATCCTGTTACCTCAAAGTTGCAAGGGACCACAGAGTGATTTGTCTCAGCGTGACTTAAGACTTGATATGTGAATAATATTACTATAGGTTAATGATTATCGGATAATGACACGAATAAACGAGAAATACCGGCGATGAATTTCTAATTGATGAAATTATAATGACGTGCGCATCAATTGATGTTTATTTTATTGAACGGGTAAGAATTCTTGTTGAGGTAGGAAGAAGACAGAAATACCTCCAACCAAGATCATGGCGATAATTCGTAATTTATTAAAATAAGATGATATTGCTGTGATGTTTTGATTTTACCGCGGTACAAACCGCAGGGTTTGTTTATTTTGCTTTTAATTTTGTTGCAGTATCTTTTCTGCCCGCATAGTGGGTCAGCGTGTTGTGTTCTTTTACACTTTTGTTTCTGTGCGTGATGATGCAGCAGTAGCTTTTTATGCCTAGCCATGCTGAATGTATATCTATCCTCATCGGACGATGGGATGCATCTCAGCAATAAATAGTGTTATTGGAATCATCTCAGTTTTCATTTCTGAACGACTTCTAATAAATATTAATAACAAACAGAGTTTTTGATAGATAAGAACGGATAGAGACGAGGTATCATTTAATGTGGAAAATATGTACGAAAAAGAAGTTTTGAAGGAAATCGTTGAAGTATGAAGAAAAATCAATAATGATGCCAGTATCGTAAATAATAAATTTACATAGTAGTTCAAGTTAAACTTAGCTATCTTACTTTATAGAAGTACAAGTTGAAAAGCCTGTTAAAACAAAGCCAGCTAAATTAGAAGTATAAACAATAAATTACTTAAAGAATTCAATGCTTGACAGTTCTCCAAAAATCTCCTTAACAGTTCGGTTAGAATAGTTTATGGTTTATTTATTTGAGAAATGACACGTTTATTTTGAAAAATGCATAAGCCTGCGCCTTATGTCGGTTAGTGGAGAACGTATTTGGGAGCTCGCTTACCATCTATTGGCGCACATCCGAATCATACGCAAGTACGCTTGGCGTTTTATACACTAGATACAGATAAATCGATTATGACAAAGAATTCAGTGGGCATATTGATAATCTAGCGCATTCACTCAGAGGACTCCATGATTTAAAAAATAAATCCATGAATATCCAGGTGCTTATCTCCGTAGCTCGTGCGTGAAGAGAGAACAAATACGGTTTTGAGAAGAAAATATTTTGATCCGATGCACAGTTAGTATTCCACCGTTATCTGGATTTCATGCATTATTCACAGACTTGTAACCAATAATCTTCCAGCCGGTCGGTTCAGCCTCAAGATGTGTTGCTCGAAACGTCATTCACATTATTCTTTTTTCCCCTCGGAATCGTAAAATTTCCCGGTGAGAGAAACGGTCGCAGAAGTTCTTGCTCCACTCATGCCGTCAAACTTAAGTGCGTACTTAAAAGCATGGCCACCTGCAGGAAATCTTTTCTGCCAAACGGGTAAGAAGGACATACTTCTAGGTACTATTACAGCCTCTAATAACATTGGAATATATATTTTTGTATATCATATTGCGTCATAGAGACACAATGGCCTAAAAGGAGAGGTGGAGGGACTTCCCTACCCTGAAATTGATATATAGTAAATTTTTTAGTCGCGAATTGGAAATTTATCTCTAGAAAAGGGTAAATCCATCTCCTTTATCCCGACTTTTTGTTCACGCAAAGTGGAATATAATTAATGAATTTTACGTTAAAATTGATAAAATGTGATCATATTCGATTTTCTTCGGAGGTATGGTGTTGCTGACAAGTGAGGATATTGTAGAGAACCCATCCCTTAGAAAAGTTTTGCTTTAAAATGGAGTGCAGCACTCAATTCGGTACACCATATCACCTATGTTCGTCCAGAAAATCTTTGTTTTTCTCAACATTTTTTTGGGAAAAAAAGTTTTCCGAAATGTTTTACTCTCATTGGATATTTAATATGTTAATTTGCTGTGAAGACTAGAACATTCTTTAATTTTGTTGCGCGAGTTCCATCCGGAACTATTGATGTATACTCTTTATTAGCTCCACCTAGGAAAGAGAACGCATAGAGTTATTCGAAAAATTAATTGAAAAATCGGAATGAATAATATGTACAACACGGTTTTGGACTATATCATACACCAGCTATATTATTATAGCTGGTGATTAGCATATTTATGATTACAAATGTTTCTACCTATATGTTCTTATCGGCATATGATAAGTCGATAATGCAAATTGCCATTCTAATAATTATCTTATGCTGTTCCTAACTGCTTACTTTAACTTTCCGTCAACAGATGACAAATACATTCCCAGAAATATCTCAAGGAAAAGCTGACATTCAGAAAAGCGATACGTTTGGTCAAAATTTGCTACGACAAATCAGTTTTCCTGTATCTTAAGGACGTAGGATGGGAATCTTTAGAAGACAGAAAATTTAACCAAAGGCTGAAGTTACTTTCAGAATAGTATTTTTTAAAGTACTTCGATAACTAAGGTTATTTCGCACATGTGGGCACATGAAATCCGAACGCGTTACCCGTCAGGGAATTTCCATCTATGGAGATGTGGACGATTTTACGCGTCCTCTTTTACATTGTGCGTTCTGATGCAGCAAGAAAAATCAGGGAAATCAGGGACAAGTCGCTTCAAGAATTCATATTTTTGGCCAACGATATGGAAAAATTATCGATTAGGGAAGTATAGCCATGGTGCATGCACCTCTTGCCACACTCCGAAAGGGATCTCTCAGGATACATATGTAGATATGAATGTAGACATGAAAATCGCCCGAAAATAAAAGACTCGGATTTGACTTTCGGTCCAGTCAGGCATTTTTCAAGTCCGTTTTTCCTTTATATTTTTCTTATGAGCCAACTCTTACGTGCAATACCGCCTATACACCTATCCTCTATTTCCCTAAATTTGTACTACCGAAAGGGCGAAAATCGGTGGAATGAAGCTAGACCTCAATACGTGGCAGTAAATTTCATAGAGATTTTCCTCTAAGGTACAGAATAACGTTAATGAATCAATCACTCGAAGCCTTTCCCGTTAGGATACCACGAATTCTTATTTTATATAGAAAAGCATTGGCATTAATGTCGTAAAAACAGTAAATTTGCTAGAAAACATCAATGTTAATCTAATCTAATGCCATTCTTTAAAATTGATTTATATATGAAAATTAAATTAAACCGTATAGTACGATATTTTGGCCGAAGTGGATGAAGAAAATAATAGATAGCCTATAATGTATCCGGAAATTTTAGCGGAAGGTAATTTTAGAAAACATATTGTGAGAAATACTGATGAATTTTATTCAAAGTTATGAGATAAACCACATTACGTATTGGTTACTATGGTGCGTGGTGTACTTTTTGCAAAATGCATACTAAAGTGATCGCAAATATCTAATAAACAAAGTTGTTTTATCAAGTTGCACATTTCTCGCTTCGGATGAACAAGATCTCCCGAACCCTGGGGAATTCATATATGTTCGAGGCCAGTTGCTATTTACCACTGCAGAATTAAACGCTATTATGACCCCGTGAAAAATAATGAGCACCCATGATGGACCTGAGCTATTACGAGCTATAAAGAAAAATATGGCTTTTTTGCGAAGTAGCGATAAATACGCCGACCGAATTTTTCGGAGCCGCGACATAAAAATCTGCTTTGGACCTTTACGACCTTCGCCCATGTAATGTCGCTTCCTACGGCGTTTCTCCGTTCCTCTCCCGCCATTCCATACTCTCCCTTGGCTGCTTTACGTCCATCTTTCGAATCCCTGATCCTTCTCCCCTTGTGATCCTTCTCATCACTATTCCTAAGCCATCCACTTCTACCCTCGACGTCTTCGAATGCCACGTCGAGAGATCGTCTTGCGTCGGCCCCGCCTTCTCACAGTTTTTTTTCTCATCGCTCAGTCAGTCGAAGGGGAATGGCCCTGTGTCGCGTACCCTTTAACCCCTGCGTAACCCAACCTTTCCATCCCTCGCCTCTTAACCTTATTTACCCTGTTGCCAACCCTTGCATGAGTTACAGTCCTTTTAAGACCTACTGCTGAGACCAAGGGCACAGTTCTTTACCTCTAAGGAACATTATTACTCTGCCTTCACTCTTTTTACTCTCTTCATTTCGTGATATTTTAAAGTTTGAGATTCGAAAAGCTAAAAATTTAGAGAGATTCTTATGTTTTGTATCAATTACTGTATACTGTACTAAATAGTACGCTCAATAACCTTTATATCGATGTTAAAATTAAGCGCAATATTGAAGAAAGGGTTATCATACGATCAAATTTTATGGGAGAAATAGATGTTATATATCTCACGATATCATCCATCACAAAAATCATAAGCGCTAATTGCTTTAAATCATTCATGACTATAAAAAATTGTTCTGTAATGAAGATTAATAAGTTATATTCTTGCCCCAAATCCATGAACGTATTTTGACGTGATAGAGTTAATAGACATTTGAAATTAAATCAAGTTTGGGAAAGGACTGAGCGACTTTCAATAACAGAATGAACTTTGCGCCTATTTTTATCATAATTGACGTCTAAATGTTGTAAGACTCTTGATTCTACATGAGTAAGGTCCAAGTTATTTAAGTAAACTTTCAAGTTCAGTTACTTTAACGCTTAAATTATCGCTTAAACTCTTTATATTTTGCCATTTGAGTATTTTTAGTATTAAAAACAGTGCTATAAATGATTATTCTCCCAGTAGTCGACTTCTTATAGCTTTTGGAAAAGTTTCTTTATTTATGATTAATGAAATGTGATGAATTCCTTTTTTTGTAAAATCTTATTTTTTGTACAGGTCGAAATGAAAATATTTCATTTTAACCTTTATACAATTATATCACCACATATTTAACAGGCCGTTGCATACTGAATACTCGTTAGAAATGCAACCTGGATAATTAGAGTTATCATGACCAGCATGTGAAGGCACATTTGATTTATGATGTAATATAATACTTAAGCCAACTTATATGCAAAGTTATCTCAATATCATTTTTATAACACCAGTGTTTTACAAGGTAAAATATAAAGTGTCTTAATGATAAGCTGAATTTTACGGGTCTTGAAGTTCTTCTAAAGCGATTAAAAAATGCCAAGACTATTTTCATCTTAGGCCAGTTTAGAAAAGTTCAAAGCTATAAAAGTAGAATCTTCCCGTAAAAAAAGTCAGATGATTACGTCGTGATAAGACGGGGACAGGAAATCTTTTCCTGTATGACTCTGGGTCTCATTTTTCGCGGCCCTTCTCCTTAAACCCTTCTCTTTAGGCTTCTTCTCCATCTTTTATCCTCTCATATGAACTTCTTTATAATCTGCCATTTATTTCGCTGAGAGGTGCCACCCGCAGTCTGTTATATCGTCGTCTCAGAGGATAACGATGGCTGTAATGAGGTACTGAAGAAAGGCATTAACGTCAAGATGCGATGATGTTTCGGAAACAACGTGTAATCCCACCATCTCAGAGGCTTCAAACTTTCTGAAGACTCCAGATTGTTCGTGGGAGGGGAAGTCTTTCTTCTTTTTAACTCATACGAACAACCTCCCTGTAGTAATGATGCAAGAATGTCATGTAACACAATTTCATGTGGGCAACGGTTAACACGAATAAGGAATCAGTTTTTACAGAATCTAAGAAGGTGCGGATTAAGTGATGTTGGGGATGACAACTATTGTAAATATGACAGTACCATATTTGAAGTTCAGTTTTGAATTAAATATCTAAACGTGGGTTTTTTTAAACTATTGGTGGAATTTAAGGAGTATATAGATTAGATACAATACAATGCAAGCGTCTTTTTATTGGGCGAAATTGGGACTAAAGAGTCCAATCTTCAACTTAACCCTTGTCAAGGTAATACACAAGCATGAGTATATAATATTTAAGAAATTTTAAAGTTTGCCTCTCCCTCCTTCCATCGCAATGAAACATTTGTCTCTTCTGGTTGAAAGTAAACTTCGTTCATGTCCTGTAATCTATGTACTTGACATGTCATTAATCGAATAAAAATTAAAAATAAACGAAACTGGAAAGAAATCATACATGCAATGGAAAAATGCCCTAGAAGAAATAGGCAAAATTCTAGACGTGAATGTGTAACCAAATAATATACAAAATATATTAATACAAGATTTTCAATGTCTCCACTAATAGTAAGTTAGGATTACGGATTACGTACTGCCTTTGAAGTTTCTAACAACGAATTGCGTATTATTTTCTTATTCCTCCTTCAATTCACCTTGCCTCTTCTGCAATAAATCTAACAAATATCATTGGGGGACCTCCGCATAGCTATATGGATTGCGACTTCGACGAGAGTTTTCCGGGTTCGATTCCCGGGAGAGCCCACTTGCGAAATGATCTCAGCACTTATAAAATCACTACTACTACTAAGATGTAATTCAGTCAGGTCAAATCAAATTATTCAGTTTTCTGAAGCAGTTGAGTGCTGAAGTGCATTGAAATCATCTTTTACCTCATAACTCGGAAATACTTGATGCAGTATTTTTCCATCTTGTTAGATAAGTCATCCTTTACGTGGGAAATTACTCAATTTTAAAAATTATATCTGATGTTTAAACCTTCATTAAAACCTGGTAGAATGGAAAAATTACAATTTGGAGTACAATTTTCGTTTATATGGATTATTGACATTAATTAGGATTTTCGTTACAGTTAATTATAAAGTTAAATAGTTGGGCACTTCCTGTTTCTGCCCAGGGGCTCGATCCTTAGGGATGTTTGACCATCTAAAGCAGCTACTCCTTAATTTCTTTCATGTTTCATCTTAGAGCTGATTTGTTGCGGTTCGCCTCAAGCCGCCTCCACGCCCTTTAAATCCTCACCATCATTGCCTCCCGTAATGTAACCTTGGTCTTCCTCTGTGTCAGGGACGGGGAGCTTTTTCTCAAATATATTACGTCAGTAGTAGATAACGCAGTTTCATTCGTGGGTTATATCCCATATCAAACGATTAGATCATCAGGTCGTGTTTAATGACATTGCATACGTTTAAAAGTCCAATATCGAAACAATTCCAGAGAAAACAACCTTTTTCGCTAATTAAACCAAAAGATTACATTTTTCTTTTTAATTTTCTTTCATTTTTTAGTTTGAGTTTGTTTGTGGAAGTTGCACCAGCATTTATTTTTCATTTTCTATNCCTTGTCAAGGTAATACACAAGCATGAGTATATAATATTTAAGAAATTTTAAATTACAGTATTTACATATTTAAGAAGAAAAACGGAAATCGAAAGAAAGGAAGGAATGACAGAATGGTTTTGTGGAGAAAAAAAAACTGAATTTTTTATCACAGAAAAAAGGTTTCCACTGCAGGAAAACGCCCACAAGGGGAAGGGGGGTGTGAAAAACCTGCGAAAGTTGAAGGAAAGAGTGAGAGGATGAGAGAGATATATTACATAAAGGATATAAAAATTTACAAACGTTATAAACATATGCAACATGTATCAGACATAATTATTCCTTGCCAGTTGAGGTTTAGTATAAGAAGACATTTAAACGTTGTGGATGGTATGAACTAGCATACGTCTTTGTTACCGGCGAGATTGGGAGTATGAGGTCCCCTCGTTCATCTAACCCATTTAATCACATTAGACAGAAGGGATAAAGCAGCAAAAAAGAGAGAAAGAGGTAGAAACTACGTGAGGATAAAATACCGAAGTCAAGAGCTTAGGAAAATATTCCTCAAATTCTTAACTACATCTAAATTTAACGGCAGGAAAACGCCAACAAGAAGAGAGGTATGGAAACCCTGGGAAACCCACTGACTGTAACAGCTAAATTTTAAGCTAAAGGAAATGATTTCTATGACCGGAAGAAAATAGGAAAAAGAACGCTTATACAAACATAAAAAATAAAACATGCATAACGACATGGAAAAGTTTCGACACCAGGAGACAATAAAAATAGAGGTTAAAAATATGCAGTAAAAATGTATGCTATAGCTACTAGAAACATTAGAATCACCTAAATGGAACGTTAACTGCGTTTAGAAAGATAAACATCAACGTCGGAAAAGCTAAGGTCATTAATTGTAACTCATATATCAAACAAGGATAAACACACACTGAGAGGAGTGCTTAATTTATTATAGATTTTACTTAAGGGATTAAATTTAGTGAGTTATCACTTAATGTCTACTTAGTGTTGATTCAGAATTATTATAATTATTGTTGAATGAAAGTAAAAAAGCAACTATGGAAGAAGAACTATTAATTTGAAGGACCTTCTATCGTAACTCAAACTCTTTATAAGCTCTGAAATTCCGTTGAAACTTCCTCTCATCTGATACATTATCAAACGTAGAGATTCACCAATGCTTTCACCAAAAACTTCTAACTCATCTTTTAATTTAGTTTTCTCCTCTCACATATCATGATTAAAGACTTTTTGTAACATTTTTTGTCCTTTACAACGACGTATTTTTCCTCCTCATGCAGATCCCTAATATATACACCAGGTGATTTTGTCTAGAATGTAAGCCCTCGCCAAATGTCAGCCTTTTTTTTCTCTCGTTTGTCGAATTAGGGTATAATTTTTCCTTCATGCTCATCTCGTGAGAAGGAAGGATTCGCTGTAGAACCGTGGATCTTGATTCAAGAGAGCTCTTCGCTATAAAATCCGTGGAGAGAAGCTCGAGCTTAGCCTATAGAGGCGCCTAAGCGAAGTCAAGTACGTGGGTGCAACGCACGAAGCGAAATCAATAGATATTACATTTTGACGTGGCAAAACGGTACGAAGTCCATAATGGCTTGCGACATCCTCTTCTTGGAAGGAGATTGCGTGCCTCTTAAAGTATTCTGATACAAGGAAACTTGACGTCCTCGTCTTTTACCTTCCTTGAATTTGTAATACCAGTATCTTTGTCTTACGCGTTGCCGTAGGTATGTAAGTGATTCAAGGAGATAGCTCGATAATCTTCAGGGACCCCAGATAGTCAAGCGAGTAACGCCCTCGCCTTTATATATATGAGGAAAGTACCTATGTTTTTAGATGAATTGCACCCACGTTTACCTTTTCTTTTAGGCTTGTTGTCAAATCACCGGATTTAGCAAGGGGGTTGGAAATGACTAATGTGCTTCCGTAAACACACGTTTGTGAATTGATGATCATTCTCCATTATGATTCCTTGGTACGCATTCCATTTCTAGATTTATGAAATCATATACTCGTAAAAGAGAAGGTCGGGGGCGTAGCCAGGATATGTGCATGGCGGGTTTTTAGAGTAGGGGAGTGAACACTGCATTACCTACAATCCATGGATAGGAATACCTCCGCCAAAAATCTGATGAAAATAGAAAATAATTTATTATAACATGTGTACTCCGCGTATCACCAGCGATGCTTTTATGACATGATTGAGAGAGGCATCCTCTGGCATACTTTCGTTTGTTGTTGGCTGTCCTTATGGGGAGGGATGAGCCCCCAAAACCACACGCTTGGCAATGGCTCTGAATGTAATCGTGCAAGACAGCGAAAGAGAAAACTTTTTATCAGAAATGCAATAAATAAAATAAGAGGAATATTTGTGTGTTCAGAGATCAACTAGTTATTCACAATCTACATTTTAGTATATTGTAATTCACTTACCACTATATTCCTCAAAAAATCCTCAAAAATACTCTTGTAACAGCCTTTCAACGTGTATGAGGTGCTTTCACCGTTGTACACGATTATTATTTAGCTAAAAAAATTTGCTAAACTACCTCCCCCCTGGCTACGCCCATAAAGGAGGTTCATCAAAAATGTGCAGGAAGTAATAATAATTTCTTCAATGGAAACAGGGAGACCTAATTACACCCATAGTAATAACTGTTACTATCGACAAACTCACACAGCTATTCCCTTTCAAATATCACATATCACATAAATCTGATGAACCGGGACACGAACCCAGGGCCTTGGGGTGGGAACGATCGCACGTTAAACATTCCGCCACCGTAACCGGTAAGTAAGGTAGTGAAGGAAATATTCTAGTAGTAGTAGTATTGCTAAAAGTGCTTCGACATCAAAGGTCATTTCGCTCGTCGGCCCCCTTTGGGAATCGAACCCGGGACCGCTTTTACCGAAGTCGAACGCGTTGTCCACTTGGCTACTCGGGATTCTCGAAGGATTCTTTAAAGGAATAAACGAAATGAAGGAGAAGAGAGAACGTATTCAAATGAGGTGATCGTGGGAAAGCTAAAAAGGGGCGGAGTTTGCGAGAAAAGTTTTGAGCTAAGAATTGATCTCAGGAAGACAAAAGGGGTACTGGGATCCGAAGAATGGGATCAGAAAGTAGTTAACATCCGATAAGAAGTCAGGCGGAGTAACAAAGATGATAATGAAGACAATCATGATAAAAACAATACGTATGTTTTAGTGGATTGACCAAGTAACTTAGCGAGTCTGTCAAAATTTTACATTTAATATTAATTCCCTCATTTCAGAAGACTCTTAAAATAGTTATATCTTTTAGTTTGAAAAAGCGTTCTGCTTAGATAATTAGTGGATACACCTACCTTTCATCACAATATTTGAGAGGTAAGAAAAGTTTGCCGACCGCGGTAGAGGAGTGATTAGCGTTGTAACGTTACAACCAAAAAAACCTTAGGTCCCGGGTTTGAGTCCTGGCTAATCAGATTTTTCTGATTAGGGCTTTGCTGTTTGTGTTTCTCCGTTGCTAATGTTTGTGTCAACCATTATAATTGCCTAGTTAATGGGTATCTATGGGACATTGAGAAATAAATAAAACATGCTTCAGATTGGAGTGATATACTTTCCTTCCAAAGAAACTCGCAAATATTAGTCCCGATGAAATTATAAAACTTTCCATTTTCCGGTCGGATATAACTCCTGAAATGTCATATTCATATCACTTAAACATCCATTATTTTACGGTGATTTGCTCTCATACGCGATTCAAATCAAAACGCTCCATTTATCTCAATTCAGGAACCACTCATTGACGATTTTCGTCTCTTTTATTTAAATTGTTTTATGCCTTTTAAATCGTCTGTATCCCCCATTCCCCGGTCGTTCCGCCAATTCAATCTGAACGTAACGTTTTTCTAAATTAAAACTCCATAACTTCCTGGACGCCCTATTTTCGATCAATGCCACGCCTGCCGCGAAGGGCGATCGCTTTTTCACAAAAGACACCGCACCTGGCATTCTTCGTGTGCATGCATCCAACTCCGGAGCATCGTTAATGAAAAGATATCGCATTTTAATTTCGTCGGCAATTCGCCTGTGTTTTGTTTATCTCCACTTTTTCTATATCGAAGGGACATGATTACTTTCTCCACTCTTCGCTCTGTGGGGAAAAATGTTATCGATCAATTGCACCAGCATTGTCCCTCGCCCGATTCCTAAAGGCGAATGGCCCCAGATCATTGCCCGTGTTTCATATGGGGCCTCCATGATGGAATTCTCAGCGTCCACAGAATTTCCTGTTTTCAGGTGCTTTCAATCTAGGACGTGGACCGAAGCACATTGAATCCCGTCGTCAACCTCCAGCGCCTCCGACGTATCGTCCATCCTTCCTCGCACCCTCTCCCTTTCCATATGCCTTTGGTCTCTTCCTCTGAGCCCCATTTCCCCTTAGCACAACGTATCTCCACGCTCTCTTCTTTATTACCCTCAGGCCATCTAAATAAACCACTTTCCAGCTTCATTCTTCATTACCCTTCGCCCCATTCTTTCATCTTCACTTTTCTCTCCTACCTCTGTCTATTCTGACTACAAATTCATCCAGTTTTCTACCTCCAGTTGCTTTCTTTTCTCTCCTTCCCGCAATTTATCGGTATTTTATAAGCCGTACGTGGGATTTAAAGAAGTACTCGATTGAATTAAAGAGGCAGGTGGCTTAGATACGCACGATCATAACTTTACAGAAACGTGGAAAAATTCGGGAAGGCGAAAATACTCATTTCTAAGCAAACTTTTGCGGAATGGAACAGTTTAACCGTAGGTGGTGTTTCAAATTTCCTTAATGCTTCTTAAGTAAGATTTCAATTGAACATTATTCCTTAAATTTTTTTAAATAATTTAATGTTAGGGTATTCTTGTTGGACACGGTATTTTTATATTTTATATATATTTATAGTTAATGTCGTACATATATGATTAACTATAATCTTTACTTTAATTCTAACAAACCACCATAATACCGGGCTCTAAAGTGAACATTTTTTCAAGTCCATTTGAAGTAAACATTATAGCACCGGTCCTTAAAGTAACCGTAGTTTAAACATGAGAAGTTCTTTAAGCCAATGAGTGTATGCCAAAGCATAGAAAGGCAAAAGTAGATTTGTTAGAACAATAAGGAAAGAATTAAAGATCTTCTTTATTTAATTAATGGCTCCCTATAAAAAAAATCTTAGGAGGATTCGAGGAGAAACCAAGAACGTAAAAGTTAGAAGTAGTAAAACGTAGATAAGGCAACTAAGAAACAGAAAGTGATATTTAAATTGAAGATCGGAAATTACGCCTCCATCAAGGCTTTTCAAGAGGAAATGAATGAGTGAATGCACTCTTTAGTCGATTTCATCGCTCGAACCTAATTTCCCACGCAGTGACTGATAAGGAAAAGTACGCATGAGTTTTTCCGAAATGATAAAAAATGATCTTATCAGCAGCATATAAAACAGTTAAAATTGTTTGCTACTTTTATGAAGGAAAACTTTTTAATTTTTCGGTAAGCTTAACGTGATATTTTTCGCTAAAATATATATTACCGAGTGCATCGGTGAAAGCACCTCACACTCCCATACACGTAGAAAGCCTGTTGCAAGGATATTTTTTTAGGATTTAGTGGCAGATAAATTACTTTAGGAATAACAAGTGTGAAAAATAGTGACATGACTGGGACTCGAACCCAGGTCTCCCACTTTCCAGGGGGGGGTATTCTAACCACTGAACTACCATGCCACGTCTCCCACGTCCCTAAACAGTGTGGATGAGACGTGGCATGGTAGTTAAGTGGTTAGAACACCTGCCCGGAATGTGGGAGACCTGAGTTCGAGTCCCAATCATGTCACTATTTTTCACACTTGTTATTGGGATTGGGATTTAGCCGCACAACTTCAATGTGCAAAGTTAACACCTTTACCTCAATCCTTGAAATTACTTTAGGTTACAATATACTAAACTGTAGATCGTGAATGACTAGTTGATCTCTGAACACCCGGATACTCCTCTTACTTTATTTACCGAATTTCTGATCAATAGTTTTCTCTCTCACTGCCTTGCTCGATTACACTTAGAGGCGTAGCCAAGGGTGTGGTTTTGGGGGTTCAACCCCCCCCCCATGAGAAGAGATAGATGGATAAACAGATAGATAGACCTTTTATTGGCGAGATTAGGCTCATGTAGGCCTCTTTTCTTCCTAACCTCGTATGCCATTATATTATCTTTTGAGATAAGATTATCTCAAATGTCGGAATTACCTTTTTTGCAAAAGATTATCTACAAGTACTTTAGAATTTTATCTACATTTTATTCCACTCCAGGAATGGATGATATCACTCCCTCATCTCTCTTAGTGATTAGAGAAACATTATCCTGCCCTGATTATGACCGATTCTTCAAGGTGGCAGCTGTAAAATCCGGGGATGATATTCTGCCTTTCTGATACTACCGTAGTCCATTCAAATATGCCCCGTCGAGGAACATTCATGTAGTATTTTAAGATTATATGTGTAGTATTATAAAGTATGCATATTATTACGGGTACTAAGGGATTCAATGAACCAAGGTTGCACTTAGGGAATAAAATAAGACCCTGCATCCAAGAGAAGGGGTGTTTGGGGGGACGTGTGGCAATTCTTCACAATCGCCCCTTGCCCACAGAGTATCCCTAATGGTACGTATAATTGTTATGGTACTATAGCGCAATTGTCTAGAGCAGCCGCCCGTGAAGTTGAAGATTCAGGTTCCAATCCCAGTCCTGGTAAGAGAAAAACAATTAGAAAGTAACAATTCCTTGGGAAAAGATTAACAATCATAAAGTAGAAAATCGTAGAAAAGTATTTAATCTTGTGATTATCGCTTATTTCTAGTTAAACCTTCCTATGTGATAAAATATTGTTATTTGAGCCGTTTTCCGTATCGTTTGAACCCGTTTTTCATTTGAGTTGCGTTTACTTCTATTTTTGCGCTTGACCTCCCTGGTATTTATTGTCTGTTTCTAAGGGAAGTTGCCGGAAATTGATGGAAAGGTGATTCCAATTTTCCGCGCTTATTTTGCTTTAAGCCCGTTTTGTTCTGAATCAGAAACTTCCATTTATTTTTTAATCATCCTGGCGAGAGTGGCGAATCAATCTGTAATCATTCCCTGAGGCCATTCCCATTCTTTTGTACTTCAATTGTATCCATTTTATTCGTCATGCGCTGAGATCACGCAGCCATTCTCGTTTCGCCCTTCCGTTTCCGCGAATACATCAAAAGGTAGACGACACGGTCTCATTAGTGTGATTCGGAGAATATTTTTTAACGATTCCATATTATGAACGACAGATCTGATGCAACATAACAGCCTTCTAATTGGAAAAAATAAAAATATACTTCGGAAAATAAAAAGGTTAACGAATCTTTTTTGGTTTAAGCATCACAAAGATGAATATGATTGACACTAATGCCCGGTATTATGTTGTGTCATGAAATGGACTTTTAATTATGTTCATTTAAGGGTTCGGTGTAATAATGATTTGTTAAAGTGAAGTTTATATTTTATTTCCTCTATACAGCGAGAAAAATCAAAGAATGGAAGAATTACCTAGAGAATTCTTTGAGCTCTTCTCAAAAAATATAAAAAGGTTTCTTGATTGTATAAGTAAAATAAATAATTTGACGAGTGAGCCTGCCGATAACGAAATATGAGATGAGTGGGGATCGCCTGGTGGGGTGATGTACGGTGAGGACTTCGTGGGCCCCGTGGCCACTACGGTAGCCGTGAAGGCCTACCAGGAACCCTGAAAGATCTTATATGATTAATAGTGACAAAGGCTAATGCTGCCCAAAGATAGTTCTTAAGTTTAAGTATTGTATGTATTTTAAAGTTAAGGTTTAAATTGTATGTATTTAACCAGTTTTATTTAAGTTTTTTTAGCTAATGATCAAAGCTCATATTATGTAATGATATATTGTGTTTGTATACACATAGGTAAAATTTATCAATTGTATCGTTACTGTGGTAATTTTTGTAGATATAATTCATATTTGTTTAAATTTTAAATATAGTAAAAGAGTATTTTGTAAATAACGATAGGCAAAGATGTTGTATATGACTAATTTTTGGTAGATATGTGTGTGAGACATAGAAACACTGTTGGTATTAGTTGTCAAATTAGTGTAAGTTAGCGTCGCTACCTGACTCTGCGTCTAACTGCGACGGTAATGCATAATAAATACCTCGGCTAGTGAATATTATTCGTCCTTGAATCACATTCGTTAGCTGAAATCTTCGTTAGCCGAAACGTGATGTTATCAGGGGTCTCACTTCTCGTTCTCTTGACCATAAACTACCATTTTGGGTTGGCGGGTTTTCCCTATGTGACGTCGTCAGCTCATTCTTTGTCACACATACGAACGGAAAAGATAAGATACTTGGTTGGAGTAGACGTGTATTCTGCATTAGAAGATGTAGCTGATGATGTGCGTCTTCCCTGCTACAAAGGCCGTTCTAATACTTAGGGAAAAAATCAGAGAAATAGATGCTAGAACTACTCGTTTTAAAGATTCGTCTTTAAAGTGATCATGGTGCATACACCCACTGCCACACGCCAGAAGGTGAATTTTAAGGCATATATGAAGACGTAGATGCTGAGAAGATACTGGAATGAATGGACCGTTCAAGTTTGTTGCATTATTTTATCGCGCGCATCAACTAAAATATTCGTTAGCTTAATCGATAATTGTTAGCCAAGCTGGAAAAAGGACGAAATAAAATCTACGTCAGCCAAAAATTTCTTTAGCATGGTAACTCATTAGCTGAGGTATCACTGTATATGATGAATTAGTATGGACATTAACTTAAATCTTCCGTGAACTCTAATAAAACCTAATAATACCAGGCCCTACAGTGAACTTTAATTTAACTCAATTTTTAGTGTACAGTATAATACAGCGCCGAAACATGCGGTAATCGTGTCTTTATGAGGAGCATGCTTTTTCTCATGAATTTGAGAGTATGAAATGTACCAAATGAACTGAATTATAGCAGAAGCGTTTCATTATTCTCTGTGTGTATTAATATATATGTGTGTGTGTGAGCCCGCGTGCGTGCTTGCGGGTGTGTCTATATATAACACGCATTTTTGCTGTCTAAAAATTAAATATTAAATAGTAGCTCTTGGGATGTGTTAAATGTTATGGTGTTTTAGTATCGCAGAATCCATAGGTTATGTTGGAGGACTTAATTTATGAGAGGGATTAAAACTTCCGCGACACAGAATATCCTGGTATTAAAAGTTGATTTGAAAGGTTTTCTAAAACACATTCATTTTTTTCCATCAGGAAATTGCGAACGGAACATTCGCCATACAATGGATGAGATTTGAACTAATATTCCTCATTAATAACACTGACACTTTTATCCTCCGCTTGATAAATATTCATGATTCCCAAGATATTCTGACCCAATTCTTCGCATGAGCTCATGGTGGCCGACATATAATCCCACTTCATTCATGTTTATTTGCGGACTTAAAGACAAAATTTTTCTGGCCAACATTTATTTCCCCTTTGAGTTTGATCCCCTTAATGATGGGGATTTGCGCTTTTGTATGCATTTGCGTTGCGGCTTCTTTTTATGAAAATGCTATTATTCGCGATTTTACGATGAACCGCATTGTATGAACTGGAAGGTAGTTTTATGCGTGAGAGATAATTTTGTGGGTAGTTTCCATTTTTCCTAAGTCTGAACTTTTTTGGGGAAAAAATAGAACCCTGCAGGAAAACGCCCTCGAGAAGGAGGCCATGAAAAACCTGCGAAAACCTACTTACGTTAGCAACTAAAACTTAGTAAGATGGTGGAAAGAAAAAGTTTAACTGTCAATACTAAGCCTGAAAAAAATTGAATAAACATTCGTATAGAAAGTTCAGAAACAGAAAGAACAGATATTAAGACATATTGAATTTACATAAAATAAAAAATGAAGAAAGCTAACAAAAAATAATAAAGCAGAGAAGTATTGCAATAATAACAAAGTAATGATGAAAATATAGCTGAAAGTTCACAATGCACAAGGATATTTAAAAATTCACCCGTGGTTACCTCAAATTCTCAATTAAATCAATAATAAAGTATGCATGAAATATCATTAAACCATTCACTGCAGTAAAATATAATACAAATTTAAATTTTCAGTTTACTTTTAAACAAGTAAGATTAAATAATACTATTTCTATGATCGGGTAAATCATCATTATATAAATAGCAGTGTTACCAAAATGCCATAAAGTCTTACGGACTTTAGAAGCTTTAAAATGGAGTGTTTATACTACACCAGATAATAGCTTTGATCTCAATGAATTAAACTGTTTTAGTATATCGCCTGACCTTTTGCGATAATGCCGTCGTAAGGACAGAGACTACCAATGGAATCCTTACACCGCGTTTTTTGTAAGAAATGTTTTGTAGATAATCAAGACGGAATGTCAATGTATGTGTGTAGATATTATAAGGTGATAAGTGTGGTTTTGTTGAGAAGTTACGCTAGTTTTTTCGTAAGAGCGGAATTCATTCTTACCCCAGGCTTCTCAGCGACTTAAAAAAAATTTTATCATCTTTACGTAGACGTAAATTTTTACGCTTAAATTGCTAGAATTTCAAGTGATTTAGCAGTAGTGAAACTTTTAATCTTTCTGAGGGTTGAAAGAATGGACGTCAGTCGCGGTGGTGAAGGTAGCGTGATAGCTATCCAAACCCGAGATCCCGGTATGAATCCCGACTAATAGAACTTGGCTTCTGGCCAGGAATTATTTCGTAAGTTAGTGAGCAATAATGATTATTAAAATAGTTGTAATTCGGTTGTAATTTTACTCATCGTCCTGTTACCATTAAGGAAGAAATTCTCATTATTCCAAGATATCTTTATACCAAGAAATTCTTTTTAGTTGGTTTTAATAAAAGTTTCGAAAATAGATTAATTATTGTATTTCCTCTCCATAGAATTCCTTGTCGTTATAACTATTCATGCGATTAATATTTTCTTGACACTTTTCCCTTCCAATTTCTGCTGAAAACTCGTATTGCACCCTTATGAGACTTATGAATATAACAGCATAGCCGTTTTCCTTTATTTCCATGTTCCTCACGCCCACGGCATTATATCTCCTTCCTTATCACACCTCCTTCATTTCTCACTGTAACCCTACACTCGCCTGTAGTACCCCTTATTCCATTTACCTGGGTGCTTCCATCTGTCGGCCCGCCTTCTCACCCTTGTAACAAACTCCAAACCATTTCTGTTTCCCTCGCTTTATAACCCTTTTCCTCACGCCTCCAATTTTCTCCTTTGTCAAAAGCTGGAACTCCTGCCGTTCCTCATCAAAGCCAGTAATCAAAACAATCATATTACGCACGAGAACAATTTTCTCGTTGATTTAACAGATGTGTTTATTTGGATGATTTTTGTATTGAAAATCGTGATTTTAATTTAATATTAATTATTATATCTTTGAATTATTAAACACCTTATAAAATAATACAAATATAATGTATTAAGTAATAAAATTGTAATTATCAATTAAAATTATAATGATACATTTTAATTAAATGTTTTAATTATTGTTAATTAATTATATTTCAGTCGGACGTACCAGCGTATGAAAAGAGATTAAAAGTGAAAGAGTTGAGGACGAATCAATTCATGCTTTAAAGAGCCGATTTTCGTGCAATGAAGCGCGAATCATTCTAAAACATTGTCCATCGGATCAAGCTCTCAATTACACACGAAAATAATTGTGAATATATAAGTGAGCAACGATGACTCTTTAGGAAAGACTCCATACCATTTCCCAGTTTTACAAAGTTAATCAACAATGTCCAACAGAATAATATATATATATTCTTTAGAGATAAATATGAGTTATGCAGAGTATCATTTGGATCGAGTATTTTCTCAAAATTTAATCTCAGAGTGCTTGAAATGGACTGTCAATATATGTTGACTCAAAGACTTCGCTTTCATTGAAAAGATTTTAAGTTAAATTTTATGATTATACAATATTTATTATAATATTATATTTATTGAAATAAATTTTATGATAATATCTCACCGCGAATGAAAATCACAAGTGAAATATTTCTACCACAGTATGAAGGAAAATGAAAATCATAGTTTTACCATTACCAGAGGAAGGTTATTCTATGACCACGACTTCACCCCTTGGGTTATCATGAGGTATAAAAAAGCATTATGGTACCTGATGATGACCAAGGGGTCAAAACCATAAAAATTCTTCTAAAATATTAAACAATTTCGGAAGGTTTCTGAAAATTGCCTTCGGTCCATTTCTAGGATCAATATACTAATTTTTCCAGGAGATATTCTAATTCATGTAATTTCAAAGTATCCCGTGTTCAGTACTTCATAACACACCGATAAATGTTTTAGTCACTCATTTATTTATGAGAGTAAATTCAAATATTTCAAATTTAAACTCCGATACCGTGATTACCTCTGCTGTTGGAATCCATATTCTCGTAAGCAATGGACTTAATAAGATAACATAAATGAATATATAAAAATAAAAATAAATCAAATTTAAAAAATAGGTCATAAAAATTCAATATCATAATATTTGTGACAAATGGGTGTCTGAAATGAATATGCTCCTTTATTTTGCGGAAGGTCATCAGTTCAGAAAACTTTTACTTTAAATTTCCACTCAAAGAAGAGCACTTCTCTTTTCTACTTGTACTGTACTCTTACTTTCTTTACATGATCATGCTTATCCGGCAGCGAAACGAAATTATTAAGGGCTAATATAGGCAAGTGGGAAAAGCGTTCGACTTCGGTGAAAGCGGACCTGGGTTCGATTCCCGGTGGGGGTCACGTGCGAAATGACCATAGCTGTCGAAGCACTTTTAACAATGCAACTCTTACTACGATATTAGAAAATTCTATGGTCAATGTAATTATCATACCTACATAGGAAAGTATATAATTATCATACTTGATAATGTGGCTGACTGGTGCCAATTAAGCTGCTGCTTAGTTGAATTTATAAATACATATGGTGAGGATACAGTGTTCCAAAATATGGTCGATTATCTTTTTCCGTGGATATAGAGAAAATTAGTTTAAATTATATCCGTGTCATGCTTAAAAATACCTCTCAAACGACAAAACTCACGAAATTAGTTTCCCTTGGAATAACTCAACTGACGTTCCGTGGGCTGAGAAACTTTTTTTAAACATCACCGCTCCATTTGTAGCTTGTTTTCAAGGTTGAAAACTCAACGTTGAAAATTCAGCTCGCGTTATTCAACATTTTTTCAAAACTTTTACGCGTTCGTCATTTTTCGACTTCGAGCTAATATTATCTTTTTACGGCGGATGTTTCCCAATGGGAACCATCCCTTAATCCGATTCACTCTTCCATATCAGTTCTCTCTTACATTCCCTTTTCCCATTTTCCTCTCAATTTCTCTTTCTTTTCCTCCTCTTCTCCCCAATAAACTTATTTTCCCTACTTCTTCATCCTGATCGCCCTGTCGACTCATTGTGGTTCCCAATCTGCTCCAACCCAAACCATTTTCTGCCCCACAATGGTGCATGGGTTCGCTTCTTACAATCATGTCCTCTTGACGTGGATCTCAATAGCACACCGCACAACCAATCACCTCTTCTCCTTTCTCAACCCGAAACTTTTCCTCGCCCCCTTTCCTTTATTCCCGTTTCCCTTCCTGACCTCTTATTTGTCCTCAATCCATTCTCCATTCTGCCTTCCCCTCCTGTCTTTTTCGCCAGGGCTTTCGTTTATTCGCCCCGGGAACGTCTTTTGTTTTCCGGTCCCGCTTCGCTCGGCTTTATTCAGCCTTAAAAATCCGCCGGGAAAAATTGCTTTGATTACCGTGTCGCAGTCGATGTGGATGAGTAAGTATCTGATTGCGTAATTTCTTTTCGAGTTTGTCAAGGTTTTAGTTTCCTTTATGTGTGAACGATCAGATATTCACGGGCCCAACGCGGGACATTTCAGGATTTTCAAAGAAATAACTTCTTTTTAAAAATAGCGACGTAACTGGAACTCGAACCGGGTCTCCCACTTTTCGGACAGGTATTCTAGCCACTGAACTACCGTGCCGCGTCTCCCTCACATTGTTTGGGAATATTCATGGTTAGAATACCCCCCGGAAAGTGGGAGACCTGGGTTCGAGTCCAAGTCATGTCGCTATTTTTCACATCCGTTATTCCTTGGGATTCTGCCGCACGGCTCTCCCGTGTTTAGTAATTTGTCTTTCCGTAGTCCCTATGATTTCAGGATTTCTTAGAAGTGAATGTGACTCTGCATGGCATGCAAACATACGTAGTGTATGTGATGGTTTTCTTTGCTTCTTTGGAAGCAGAGTTAACCAGTCTTCTCGACCGGAGGGCCGCATAAGAAATTTCATCATGCATGCAAACGGCTATGAATCGTAACTAATTTCACTCCGTTTTCCTCTCCGGTTCATTCAGAATTCAGAGGTTCAGCAACAACCGGCTCGAAACTGTTTTTCTCTCTCCGATGAAATAATCCCCGTGCTAGTTTTACATTGTAAACGTCCCTAAAAAAATTATTTTAATGATATTTTGAAATAAAACTATTGACATAATTGAGAAACAGAATAGAAGAACCGTTTTATATTGCTCGAGGAGATCATAAGAAGAAGTTAAAGCAGAGAAAAGAAAGAACAGCTAGGTACTCGTTCATAAACAGAGGGATTAAATAGCAGTATAGTTTGCCTAAAGAGGTCTTCATACCCTAACCTAAGGATGAAAAGGAGCAGAAAACAGTGTTCATTGAAATATTGAAACGTAAATTGTGTGAATATGTTATTTAAATCTAGATTTGACGTAATATAAAGGGTATATCGTCTAATAGCGATTATATATCGTATATTATGTGATGTAGAGCCACCAGGATTGAGTCTAACCGAAATTAATAAGCGAAATAATCAAAGCATAAATTAAGTTACAAAATTTAAATGTCAATTAGTGAGTTGCAATTCACTCTTGCATATATTCATCTTCTATAACTAATGTTACATTTTATGAGAATACGAACATATAGTCGAAAAGGAATAGTGATAGCTTCCGGTTTTAGATACAGTTCAAGGATTTTAATTTTTTCGGTTCTGTTTTCACTGAAGCAAAAATAAAGTTTTTTCTATTTCGGTTTTCCGTTGAGTTCCGGTTCGATTCTGGCTTGACGCCCTGCACACGTGGGCCAATGAAAACCTCTTAGATTAGACTACGAATCCCTCGAATAAGTATTCTGCATTGCTGATGTCATTTAGAATTTACACGTCAAAAAGCTAGCATAAATTAAGTTTTCATCAAATTGAGGATAATTTGAACAAATTTTTGCGTAATGGTTCCAATATTCAACATTTGTTTTAATCAAAGGATCCAATTTACATCGATCTCAATATATTTACCTTAACTTCGAGGTGATCGGCGAGCTTTAAACCTTCGAAGTCCGCATTCTTGCCCTCTGGAAGTGTGCTGGACTAACCTGGTTTGAAACATTGAGAGAGAGGGTGAAAGAGTTTAAAATTTACCATTATGCATTTAAATTAGATTGAATAGCGTGAATTGGCTAATCTTGACACTAGGAAAGGAGGGACGTATTATCATAATATTGTAGTAGAAGAATAATTAGTTTTCTTGGTGCCTCGACAGCTTAGGTCATTTTTACCAGTTACTGATTCCAGATTTTAATACCTGAGTTAATACCTAGACCAATACGTATACCCAACGTCAAGTAAAAATAGACTAAAATGAAGTTTGAAAAAATGTTTGATTCAGAAAAACAGTAAAAAACAAAGTGTAACTATAATTGGATAAATAGTGTCACAAACTATTATCAACCCTTTTTTACTGACACTTAAAGTTTGTTAAATAGCCCAGTTTCTTTGAGGGAGAGTACATTTCTGGTAACATAATATCATATCGTATATGGGCATACATAATAACCCTCTTAAGGTGACCTCACATACCTATTTAAAAGTAACAACAATATTAGAGCCTACATTCTCTCGACTCAACTGTGACATTAAGATGTAAAACCTATAAGAAGTTTAGTTGTCGTAGAAACACTTCGTGTGTAGTTTGACCTCCTTGTCATGACCGAAGCAAATTGCTTGTTTTGCAAAATCAACAAGCGGTCGATCGCCCCTCCCCTCTGCATCTATCAATGCCTAGGGCTATCCTAAAGGTGGCCACACACGGTCGCTCCATCTGGATAGAGTCCGCTTAAAATCGTTGGCTTTATGTCGGAAGCACGATCGCCCCAAGGAGCGACGATCCAGTCGGTTCTGAAAATACTTTGAGAGATAGAAACGTCAACGTTTCTATCTCTCAAAGCTCCGTGATCCTAGCTAAAGATGAGCCATTAAATTTGATTGACTTGCATTTTATTAAATTAAAGAAATACAAGCGACCGTGAGTGAGGAACTTGAAGATTCCGCCATCGGAAACTGACAGAAAACGTCGGAAATTTTTTTAAGATAAACACCAAAGCATTTTGGCTTTAAAAGGTAAATGCTCCGCATTCAGTTTTAGTTATTCTTGCTACAGTACTGCTTAAGTGATTTTCATACACACAGTTTCCTTTGCATCTTTTATCTTGTACTATCAATAGGTTTTTCACGCCCCCTTCTCTGTGGGTGTTTTCGCGCTTTGGAGATATTATCACCTAAGATATTACCTACAATTAGAATTTTTACGTCCACAAATCCTACTTAATTTTTCTTCTCTATATATATTTGCATATTTATTTGTTACTATTTATGACGACATGTTAGATGGAAGAAGAGACTTTTTAGTCTCAATTTCGCTTTAATAAAGACCTTTTAGACTTTATCAGTTATTCATTCCTTTATGCGTCTTTTGGTGTTTTTCGATGATTAAGAAAATTTTTCTTTCAAAGAAATGGAACCGATTACGCAAGTGATATCAGACATCACTAATTACAATTCCTGAGTGACAGTCAGTAGTAGTTCCAAAAGTGTATTCAATCGGAAGTTAAATTAGTTATGGTCAACTATTAACGAAGGCAATGCACACACGTCCTTAACCGATTTCGTTAAAAATTGTATGATTATGGAAAGTAATCCGGGACTAAATGGAGGAGCATCGAATAATCGACATATGTTGCTTATGAAAGAGGAAAGGCTGTTTTTCTATTCTCTATCTTATCAATACACATTTGAAGTAAAACGTTTCTATGCACCACGCACTAGTCCCAATTCTATCACATGGAAACGCTTCAAAAGAACTTTTAATTGATAGCAAGGGTAATTTTGTAGTCAAGGATTTGGTTACGATTGTTTTTGCCTCTATCTTCCTGTAACGTTTTCTTTAATCTTTCATTCTCCGACTATTCTTTTCATCTTTCTAATATCCTTCCTTTTTCCTTTGCAGCCGCTATTTCCCTTTCTTTCTTTCATATTGCATAAGAAACCCAACTCTTCATTTCGAAGCTATTCTCTTGTCGGCTGCCTTCGTAGCAATTACGAATGAAAACTTTTCCCCTTTTCCAGAAGAATTAATTTCAAGGCTCGACTTTCCGCTGAACTTCCTTCCCTTTGAGGTATTAATTTGTAACGACGCCTTTTCCTTCCAATCTCGTAAAAGTCTCGCGAAAAGGATGAATGGAAAAGAGACGTCTGTGTAGTTATAAATTAATATTTATACAGAATAATTGGTAAAATGTAGGGGAATTCCGGAGATAACTTTTCCTACACCAAATATCAGCGAACGATCGGAAGAATATATTAAATGTAGCATTATGCCTCCAGAGATGAATTCGATCAAGGGAAAATATATTGAAGATTCCCTTCCGTGAAATTAAAAGCTTATGGCCCCAGTATGGGTGGACAGAGGCTCAGGATATCTCGCTTTTGAGCTCAAATTGTGGTATACTGACACCGCTTGGTGCATACAGCCACCCAAAACCCCTGATTCCAACATTTTTTGAAGTTTGAATTAACTGGACTGGAAAATAGCTTCTTCTTAGGAGAAGCTTTCAATTTCACTTTCTCTTGTGTATACATGAAAAATGTCGTCGCTCTAGCAGTCGTAGGGTTAATTTAATTTTCAATAATTTCTAAATTTATTCAGCTTCACTAACTTTTTCTAAAATTCCTTAAAGAATACGTAGTTAATTATATTAATTACCCATTGCCATCATGTTTGATGCTTTTTGTCGCCGTGCTAATGACGCCCTTATCTACATCTTGCATCCCTTTCGCGTCTAATAAGATTATAACTCCGTTATAAATTCATATGTTAGGTTCCTCCTTTTGATATAATTGTACTACAAAATATATTGAACTTAAAATGTGGTATTTGATTCGTTCCTTCTCAGCTGAATGCCTCTGCTTCAGAGAACATAGGGAAATATTTAAAGTATCCCAATAATGCCGATGCATTCTCGATTATACCTGGAACGTCCTTATATTTCGTTGCAGTTAGTTGAATTTCACCAATAATTTTGTTTGCTAGATTAATATGTTTTTAATGAAGGATAACTATTAAATTAAGTTTTTAATTCATCTATAACTCATCGTTAATTTCATTATTGTAATTTGTCAATGATATGACCTTTTTTATTCAATACTTCTATCAGAAGAACATTATAATAAATATGATTACTTTAATATCCAAATAGAATGCAGACATTTGTAGATCAATGAGAATAAGGCAAGCAAAAACTTTGCTTAGTTAGTCTTAAATGACGATTGAGTTCCACGCGAGCTTATGCTTTGAATAAATTTTATGATTCCATTCTAAGTTATTTGTATGAGCCATTTTACTATTAAATTGTTAGGTACAAAAATTATCAAGAAACAAAAATACAGTGGTATCTTGGTGAACGACGGAAATCCGTTCTGAGATCGTCGTCGTTAACCAAAACAGTCTTTATCCAAAGCGTGATTTCCCGCAACAATTCTGCATGTCAAATATGTAGCTAAGACTCAATCAAATGTCATTAATACATGGCACATATGTTATAGAATTATATTTTCAACAAAATTTTTATATTATTCAATTATATTTTCAACAAAAGATTATAATTAATAAAATTTATTGTCATAAAAGAAGTTTTTAAATGTCAATCTTCACCAGAATGCGTCGTAAATCAAAGACTGCGTCGTTACCTGAGACAGTTTTTGATCACAGGCACTCGTCGTTAACTAATCCCATCGTTAACCACTGTATAGTGTAATATTAAACGTTTTCCTTTTCGCTCCGACCAGCTTTAACTCGTTTGAAAGTCACCCTTAAGTAATTATCGAACTGAGAAGGATTCCGCAGTCAATTACAGCATTTGAAAGGCAAACTCGTCCCAGACATGGGTCGGGAGAGACGACAATTGAAAAGCCGATGCTTAAGTGGAACAGAAGCTTCGGCATCTTTTCCGCCTATCGAATGATTTCCTTCCGAATATTTGAAGAATTCGTGAACGCTAAGGTTCACCTGCTAAGCCGCCCACCTGAAGTCAGACTCTCGAATCTGCTATTCTCCCTCACAGCATCTCCCTCTTTACCTCTCTTCCTCGCGCAGGAACTCATCTCTTGGTCACCAGTCGAGTGGGTACCCTCATCACAACGAATCCAGAAGTAACATCCGCTCCTCAATAATCGTCCCTTTTTTTTTCTTGGGATCCCCATCCAACCTCATTTCCTCCCATCACGTCTACCTTCACGGCCAAAATGCGAGGTCTCCGCGTAATTATGCTTCTAAAAGCTTGAGCGCATGCACAGCGCAGTAGGATTGCTATTAGTTACAAAGGGAATTCGTAGTCCAAACCAGACAGCCTTCCAGACTGAGGGAAGATTGAATTTAAAAGGGGTTATGTTAAATAAAAGTAAATTCGTATTGATTCGATAAAGAGTTTTAAAGCTAATAGGATTGACTACAGAAGAATGTATCCAGGTTTCTCCTACATAATATTTTCAACATATAGTGATACGTTAATGCTTATAAATTACATTCTTGGAAGCTATTTAGCATGCATGTATGTTTAGGAAAAGTTTTTGATTATTTCTATTTCATTTCAACAAAATCCAAAATGATTAAATGAAGTAAGTCACGCATTGATAACTATTTAAAATGAAGAGTTGAGTGTCCTGAAAGCGTTACATTATAAGTAAAAGGTCGCTAAAGAAATTTCTATAGAATTACCTTCACTTAATAGTTATTATTGTCAAGACCTGAGGTTTTCCCGGTGAACAGTCTGCTGAAGGAAGTTTTCCCGGGATGCAAACCGGGTGGTTTCGTGGTACGATTCACCTTAAAAGTTTCCTTGTGTAATCTCTCCAACAATCACCAAATTTTCATAAAAACATATCACAAAGTGCGCTTTCGTCCTTCGAAGGTCCCTTTTTTCCTCATCGAATTACTCGAGTATTACCGGCTTTGGATAAGGAAAACGCAACCATAAATATCCTAACGACTAATTTACGGTTTCAGAATTCCACTTCGAGGTTCACTTTGAGGATTCTTTGATGCGTTCGTCGCAAAAGAATTGGAGAAAGCGTCTCAGTGTGGTAATTTTCTGGATTATTATCTTGCCACTGTCGTCCAAAATCTTTGGGAGGACATTTCATACTTAAGATGTCCCTCCTGACCGTTCTTTGGAGTTACAGAGATTTGAGGTAAGTTGTAAACTATGCTACTCTATGATATTTATGATAAAGTTGCAGGACCGGATCGAGATGTACTGGCACCTCGAGCGGTGAGTCATGCAGACGCCCATTTTATTTAAGTACTTTACAAATACACATTTATTGAAAACGCTCCTACTTTTTCAAGAAAGATTTTGGTATAATTTATATATATTTTAATAATAATATTAAGACAATTCCAATATTATCACTCTCATTATTATCTCTGTTAAATTTCGCACGGACGACCGCCAGGATCGCTCGTATCTCGGGACAGTTGCATTGACTATTACACTCTCATAATTCAATCTATTAATCATCTGTTGCGATGGTTCTAAACCAAAACTATGCAAATATCGGCGGAAATGATCCTCATGTAATGATCGCCGTTCAAATCGCTGCGGATATAGAATATTAGGAATTTAGCCTATGTAAGGAAATGGATCACGGCTGTGATAATCCAGAGTGTTGGAAATAATAGAGAATTAATAGATAATTAGAGTATTGAAAACAAGTTCCAAAAAGCCATAGTTTTTAAGCAAAGCAACTGTTAGCAAATTCCATTCATCGGGGGTTAGGGTTCTCCGTGGCTAAGCTTAACAAGGTTATTATTCCCGATACTTATTACGGCAACTGTGTTTTTCAGAAGAAAAGAACTGAAACGCTAATGAATTTAGCCTGAGTTCCATTTTCGATTGGGGTTCATTCTGTACATTCATATGTGATATGAATCTCAAGGAGGAACAAGATGTGATGGAAATTTAGATAAAGCGCTACACCATAAAAGATCTTGGAAACCAAAAGTTGAGACCAGGAGAACAAGGGACGGGAGGAACTACTCAATAACTCAATGAACGCAGCTCGACACACTCCATGTTTCCTATTCATATAAAATACAGTGCTCAGTATTTTCGCCGTTTCTCCTTGATTATTTATTTCTAATCCATTTTCATACATGATCTTATTTCCTTAAATACGCTTATAAAATATTCATTCATGTATTCTAAACGCTCCAGCTTTGTTGTACGATCTTTTACCAGATTAGTTATAACATAGTGGTGCCTTACCGCAAATGAGACTTTTAATTATTTTCAATAATTTTAATTCTCTTTGCGAATATCTTTCCTTGCGTATATCGAATGAAGAAAAGCGTGATTGGAAGTAGAATTTTACATACTTAGATATCATGAGAATATTCAAGATCTCCAGACGACTTTTATCTCTTCATTTATTATACTTGACTACTAAAACTGGTTGAATTACCTGGTTTCTTTTTGTTGGCTGGCTGTAAAATCATTGAACAAGTTCAAATGTATCTCATGAGATTCTGAATTAGAGATGGATGAATGAGATCTCATAGAATTTCCCATGACTTTCCTTCGGAAAATAATTCATTTTCTTACTACTGTGGATCGTTTGCGGTAATTAGCATAGTATACTTTACCTTATTACTGAATTAATAATAATTAATTCTAAAATTAACTAACTTCATAAATGAGTTTACGGTCTCGAAAATATATACTTGAGAAAAATTTAGGTAACCTTAATTTCGTTGAAAGAGTTCCTCTCTGTTTCAGCTTCTTCACATCGTATTGTGGAGGTTTTTATGTGTAGATAAGGTATTCCGCAGAACTGGATTATAAAATGCTAATCCACATCTGTTCATCGTTGGATTTTTAGGCCTTTACCTCAATGCGCAAAGTCTATATCCTTTCCCTTATTTTTTATTTTTAACATTAAAAATTCAAAAATATATTCTATGGTTCGGAATCAGGTTTCGCTTGCTTCGAGTATCTCGCTCGACTCAGAGGATTCTTGTAAACCCTGGTTATTTTCTATCGGGAGGGGCCTACAAAAATATAGCACGACCTTGTCGTTCTTTCCGAGGGAGAAACCCTTCATAACGCTTATCTCCGTATCTAATTCGTCCGCCTTATAGAGGTTATCAACGTAATCTGGGGTAGTAGTTTCCCAAGTGGGCGGCGCTTTCCCTTGAGAGCAAAGGCGGGGTTAGAATTGGAGACCTTGAGATGAGTTTATGGATCCAAAGGGGGCGATGGCTAGAAAAAGTTTGCCAGTCGCTAATCTGAAGCAACGAGTAGCCGCACATCCAATGTTTACTTGCCGGACATTTGAGAAGAGTACGGAGCAGCCTTCTTTATAAAAGACCTCAGAGACTTGGCTTAGGGAATGTGATACCCGTGTCACTTAGTTTTACCTGCAGATAAACTTTCTTCCGACATAAGTAAACGATTCGGGAGTTAGGCAGGCCTGGTTTCGTCAATTTATGTCGTCCTTCTCCTCTTCCGCACACAAATAAATTAAGAGGTTTTGTATTTGCCATCACTTTTAGTGTTGAGGAAATATACGTTGATGTCCTTATTTGTTCCTTTTCCTAGGATATTTGGAGATCATAAATTATGTTTCAAATTTAAGGAGATCAACAGAAACAGGATCTCATACCTTAACATTATTATTGCTGTATCTAGCTTTATTGTTTTTTAGCTGTACTTATTTGGAACCTTTAAGTTACTGCAAGAACTAGAGAGGGATATTGATGTATGGGTTGTACAAATAATGTAATGATAATAATAATAGCGTGAGCTTTGAAGATATAGTGAAATTGATTTATCAATTGATATAGATTTCTTTTCTGGTTATGTGTAGGAAAATTGTAATGATAGCTCTGTATATTTTGTACGTATAATATTGAAAACTCTAATGTAATGTTATGTAATGTAAGGTAATTTAATGTAATGTATTTTAACTTGTAAAGACCTTGCTACCTGCAGTGTGGCCTATATGCAAAGATTCAGTATTAATAATAATATTGGAAGTTAATTAGCTGTAAATATGGGGATTGATTTGAAAGTGTTTGGAATAAGTTTCGTGATAGAATCAAACTTTTCCTGACATCATGGCTTAGAGTACCTTTCACGTGTTGGAATTCTAATCTGTAAATATTCTCGTATTTGATTTGCTTAGATATTTTGCTTCACCATCATTCGACCAGAAAAATATGCTGCTACATATTTTCCTCGAATAACAAATACGGGTTGTCACGAAGGATATTTCTATTGGTAATAACTATGTACAACTTGAAACGAAATCGTAACGATGAAATTGAATATAATGAAAATAAATACTATGTGATGAATGTATGTACAATACAATGTAAAACAGACATTTTTATTAGGCGAAATTGGGACTAGAAAATTCCATCATCTATTTAAACTAAAATAAGGCTCTTTTATCTATTTTTGGAAAGGAATAGACTTAGAGATAGACCAATAAGTAGTTTATTTTCTGTTACGCATGATTCCAAGTAACCGACAACATCATCAGTTTTGTTGGTATCCTTTTGGAAGATTCGAGCGATCATTATTTATGGAACTTTCTTTCTCTATTTTCGACTTAAAAGACCGAGAAGACCGGAAGCTTTAGCAAGGGGAAAATCAAATAAAAACTTCTGAAACTCCTGCCACTCCATTCTGCTTCTCCCCTTAATTTTTCACAACTTGAAGTCCGTAAACGCTATCTTATAATGGAAAGTTTGCAAACTCATAATACTGCTCTCGGTAGAAAAAAGACACTTATCGTAATTTATATCTCTTTAATATTGGTAATTTTACTTAGTCGTAACTACGGAAACTTCTTCAGCCTACACTTTCTTTAAAATTGGGAGAGACGTTGTGAGGCAAAGATATAACGTTTTTCTTTTTTATGCAATGAAAAGGAAGAATTAACGTTTCTGAATTTAATTGAGCCGTGTCGTCAGTGAAACATATTATTTTCATTTATGTATAATTCCTCGGCTGCCTAGGCACTGCGCATCTTTCAAGTTGCCATTTTGGCCGGTTTATTTATTTATTTTATTTTTNAGTTTATTTTCTGTTACGCATGATTCCAAGTAACCGACAACATCATCAGTTTTGTTGGTATCCTTTTGGAAGATTCGAGCGATCATTATTTATGGAACTTTCTTTCTCTATTTTCGACTTAAAAGACCGAGAAGACCGGAAGCTTTAGCAAGGGGAAAATCAAATAAAAACTTCTGAAACTCCTGCCACTCCATTCTGCTTCTCCCCTTAATTTTTCACAACTTGAAGTCCGTAAACGCTATCTTATAATGGAAAGTTTGCAAACTCATAATACTGCTCTCGGTAGAAAAAAGACACTTATCGTAATTTATATCTCTTTAATATTGGTAATTTTACTTAGTCGTAACTACGGAAACTTCTTCAGCCTACACTTTCTTTAAAATTGGGAGAGACGTTGTGAGGCAAAGATATAACGTTTTTCTTTTTTATGCAATGAAAAGGAAGAATTAACGTTTCTGAATTTAATTGAGCCGTGTCGTCAGTGAAACATATTATTTTCATTTATGTATAATTCCTCGGCTGCCTAGGCACTGCGCATCTTTCAAGTTGCCATTTTGGCCGGTTTATTTATTTATTTTATTTTTTTGTTATTTAATATATTGATGTTCCGTCAGTCGAAGCCTGTCGACGGGACCTATACATGTATTTAAATATGTGCAGCTAAATTGTTAATAAAGAAGGAAAAATCCAGCTTAACCCTTACAGTTAAGATCAAATTACAAGCAATTTACATCTGTCAACATCATACTACAAGCGTTTTACATTAGTAAACATCAAATTTCAAGCAATTTACATTTGTTACGATATAATTTTTAAATTCTAATTATGATACACAAACCTTGCAGTAGAAGGTCTGCGAAATGAATATACACTGAACATACAATTGAAACACAACCAAAATTAAACAACAGTTTAAGAGGCAATTAAACAAACAGAAAGAGTTCTCATGGTGTTAGAAAAATGCATTATATCTCCACTGACATATACTTCAATAAAACTCTTTTCACAGATTTATTGAAATTAAGATCACTTCTTTCATAGTAGTCATCTATTTCCATCTTGTATCTATTAAGCAATTTTGGTACAAAATATCTTAATTCTCTTTCTCCAAATTCATTGAAGACCCTGGGTGTAACATAAAATGTATTCCTTGTGTTATATTTATTTTCTAGTATTACTTGATATTCCTTTTTGTCGTAGTATTTCTTATGTAAGATGAAAATAAGTTGATACTTGGGGGTCAGCACTTTATTATCAATATATAGTGACTTATCACCAGCTGAATTATCTAGGTTTAGAATTTTTAAAACCTTTTTTTTTTGATATTATCAATTTTATTTAAATGGCATCTTGAAGCATAACCCTAGGACTCGATACCAATAGTAATTATAGTAATAGTAATATTAATAATGATAATACAAATAACAACAAAAACTCATCAATAAACATGTATAGGGACCTGTTACTTGGTTAAGGACCATCACAATCTTAGATCTAATACCACGAAAAGTGAGAAAAAGTTATAATATAATAATATTAATACATCTTCATTGAAGAGTTTCTTGGTCTCTTCTTACATCTAACCCTTGATAATGTGCGCACAAACACAATACCAAGTTGAAAAATATTTCTAAGGCATTATGAATAAAAAATATGGAGAAATGTTCCTTTTAAACACTTACTTATTCTTTGTTTATCAAACACCTTATAGAAAAAAAATGACCGCTAATATATTAAAACATTACCTTTCTCAAACGAATACAGGTCAGTTTTTGAAAAATCTTTAATCTAAAGTAAACGATATCAAACATAATCTTTCCAACTTCATTGCTAAAGTGCTAAATAATTCTAGGAAAAGTTAACATGTAAACTGAGAGCATATTGTGGTACATCTCTCTACGTAATCAGGTCGTTTTACGTATATCAAATAATCCGGCCGGTTAATTCATTGCTCGGTTAATGCGAAGCCGGTAAGAGGAATCACACCGTATCATTCTTTCTCGACTGTGCATTGGTATTAAAACTAATTTTCTTAGATCCGCTTTTATAAAAAGTAACTGTTTCCTTTACCTTGGTGATTTATGAAAGCAGATTTACAGCCTTGTTTATTTCTTATAATAGGCAAAGGTTGCAGAAAACTATCATTTTAAGTAAATCGCAAAAAGTGCTTTATCGACCAGTTTTTTTTTAATTCGACAAGTTATATGAAGTCGATGAAGTCATTCTAAGTGATCGCACGTCTTTTTCAAGGCAAGAGAAACTTCTTTTAATACCTTTCCTTTTTCATCAAAACTTATTTTCGTTCATTTCCATAGTCGGGATTGGATCCGAAATAAATGGCGTTTTGCGAACTTCTGAAATTCTTTTCTCTTCCTGTTTTCCATCGCTTCTGCTCCATCCGATCACACTCACTCTATAAATCTCTCTTTCTTTCCGCTTCTTTCATCCCATTTCTTCCTCCGCCGTCTGATTATCCGCAGCATTTATGGCTTCCCTTGATTCCCTTTACGTTCACGCCATCCTCACATCCAAATAAATCTCATACGTTCCACAAATATCACATCCTCCCTAGTAATTTTTTCCTTCGCTATTCTACGGCGAGATTTTCCCCCTTATCGTACTTTCTACAAATGTCCTATCGGAATCGTTTTCTCTATTGTTATGTCAAAGAATCATTCATCAGTTTTAACGCCATCAGTTAATTCTTCGCCAAATTTGAATTTCTGATTTTACCGGAATGAATTGAATGTTACGATAAAGTGGACGAATTTATTGAATTTGGAAAAGTAATTTCCATCGCTTTCATCAAAAAATATGGAAATAACACATATATATTTTATATAATGCGATCCATTGACGTGGGCGTCACTTCTTGAACCCCGTATCGATTAAGAGGAACAAAAGGTGCCAAAGTTGTCATCAAATATTTTCTGCCTGTCACTTCCACCGAGTTTCAATCTCCTTCATCATCACTTACACTATTTTTATCTTAATATACAGCCTTCAATTTCAAGTCAATGCCAGTTTGTCTTGAAACGTTAACCCTACTCTACTCGATTCAAATTTCTGGTGTTTTCGGAATCAAAGTAGACAAAAGAGCAAAAAATACACATTACCTTCGACTTTCTATCTTACTAAAGTTGTGCATAATTTTTGCTGAAGAGATATAATTTCCAACTTTCACGAGAGTAGTAATTCAAGGAGAAACAAAATTTAGACAAGATAGCACAAAATCGTATACATTTGTGTATCAACTTTAGTATGTTTATCATCCTCATTATAATTATTAAACAATTAAATATGACCAAATGAAACGGTTTCCGAGCAGGTTTTCTAACCACTAAATTACCATTCCACGTTTCTCCCACACGATTAAGGAAATGCTTATCCAGGTTAGCTAGGGTTAGCCAAAAGTTTAATGGATAGACCAACCAACCGGAAATTGGGAGACCCGGCTTTGAGCATTTTACCGAGTGATACTAATTAATATAAAAATTAATTATTTTATAATGTATTTTCCAAAGTACCTGCAGATGCCAGGTTTAAATATTAAGCTATTTTTTCAGTAAAAGTTTGCACTGAGTTTGAAATATGTAATAATGCTTACCAGAAGCCCAAATTTTTTTACAAATCTGTAAAATATCTTACTTTTCAATGTTTAGCAGGTAAAAATCATAGCTTTTATTAAATGTCTTCCGGAGACAATAGAAATTGTACAGAATACCTGCTCGGAAAGTGCGAGACCTGGGTTCGAGTCCCAGTCATGTCGCTATATTTCGCTTCTGTTTATCGCTGGGGTTTTAAGGATCACACCTCTTAGTATGAGGTCAAACACATTCTCCTTTTCCTTGGATATGTGAACAAGGATAAAGTAATTTTGAATAGAAAAAAAACTTAACTTAACTTATAGTTACGAGACCTTTTTTTATTACGCACATTTATTTAATGGGTTAGATGGGAAAGGTTACAGTCGCAATCTCGCCCTGATAAAGACGATTTTTTATTTTTATTATACATTACCGTCGCAGTTAGACGCTGAGTCAGGTGACGACACTAACTTACACTAATTTGACAACTAATACAATACAAACACTAATTCGACTAACTAATACAATAGACAATAATTAATAAAAACAATCTTTCTGACTTACATACATATCTACAAAAATTTGTAATATACTACATCTTTGCCTATCGTTATCTACAAACTACTCTCTTATTATATTTACAATTTAAATAGCTATGAATCATATCTACAGAAATCTCCGAAGTAACGATACAATTGATATATTCAACCAATGAGTACACATACACAACATATCATAACAAAATATTAAACTCAAACACAAATTCATAAAACTTCCTTTCGCACCTGGAATCACTAATAAACTGAAACCCATATTTTCCAAACTCAATCTCACTCCAATACTTTCCAATAGCAACAAACTATCAAACCTTCTTCCAAATCCTAAAGATCCCATTCCAACATTAAATAAATCCGGCATCTACGAAATATCTTGTCAAGATTGCGACAAAGTCTACTATGGACAAACAAAAAGGAAAATAGAAACTAGATTCAAAGAGCACATGGCACACTTCAAACATAACCACATTAACAGATCAAGCGTCGCACAACACATTCAAGAAAACAATCACAAAATTAACGGAGACAACTTAAAACTCATAAAATCAGTACAGAAGCCCTCCAAACTCGACGCATATGAAAGCCTCTTCATTCATTCGAATCGCGACCGTGTTATGAACAGCGATACCGGACCAATACCTTCTTCTGTTTTATTCTCCCTCATTGACGTCACACCACCAAAAACATAAATACCCCTCCCCCACCCCATCCACACTCAGTTATTCTTCTCTCCCGAAGATAGCAACTTAGTTGTCGAAATACGTATCGAGAACAATACTTGCAGAGCGCGACCACGGAGAACCCCAACCCCCGCTGGTAGGAATTCTCCAACGCTTAGTTTCTTCTCAAACAACGGCTATTTGGAGCTATTATCTGACTCAGATGTCTTACAACAGCTGTGTTCCTTTTCCTTATAGAATCATCATTATTATTATTAATGCAGTCTTTTACCTCCATATATTAGTTATATCAAGACAAAATCTCATGCGGACTTCATAAGGGTACATGATGGACATACGACCTGTAAACCAAGGGAAAATATTACATAGAATACCCACATCGATCTGAATGAAATTTGCAGCATTTGAAAATATAAAGAGGAGTTTTATTTCCATTTTATCATATGTGAATCTGAATCTATTTCTCAGCATCCAGCGGAACACGTATTCGAACATAAGCGTGTGGGTGTCCATACAGTCGAACCCGCGTTTGGTTCCAATATCCGGGGAAAACTGTCAGAAAAAGAGGGAACATGCGAATGATCGAATCTCTCGGGCGATTTGACGTTCCCCAAGATTCGGAGCGTGATATTGAGGAATGGAGCGAAGACGCTATTGAAGAAAAGCAGAGGTTCGGATGAAAGAATTCAGGACGAGTGCAACCCAGATTTTATTCAGTGTGTGCCATGTGCGTGGCTTTATTATTTTCAACATCCCTAGACCATGAAAAGGATTTCCTACGCTTGAATTCAGTTCTCCCCGGTTTTCATGAGTCATAAAGAGTTTTATAATACCTTAGGCGAAAAATATAAAGTAGAAGGTTCCGTTTCAGTCAATATCACTCGCTATTGGAGAAATGGAACATTATAGCATATTTGACGATAATATTGGAAAATATAAATCTTATCTATGCTAAAGTGGCAAACCTAAGATAAATCTGTGAAGTTTAAATTAAGATGACTTGCATAACTGAAACGTATCATAGATGATTTTAAAGTTACCATCTTTCCGATGTATTGGTGACAATTATATTTTTGAAGCCTCTCTAACGAAAAACGTGACTTGAAAAATACGTTAGTGGATAATTTTTACTCTTTTTCAGTTACATGACAAGATATTTTCCCTTCCCCCTTTTTCCCTCGTAAATTATGTAAAAAATGTTTTATTTTCATTATATAATATTATTTCACTTTATCTAATAAACATCCTATTTTGATGAATAATAATGTTTAAAATAA
>KZ308274.1:343620-362670 GCA_000376725.2 Ladona fulva
CTTAATAATACTGGCTCGCCGGTGAAACTAGTTTCTAATTGTAAAATATTCTGTGGAAGATTACAAAGTTTTAATTTATTTCATTAGTGATGGCCTTCCACGAAGTGACGTCTTACCATATTCGTTATATTATAATACTGATAGTTTAAATAGATATTTCAATATTATGTATTATTGATAGTAACATCAGTAATGGAATAACACAAACATTTATAGATGTGGTGGTTTCACTGACCTGGTGGACCTGATGATGGCCGATCTATGCCGAAACCGGTCGTGTTTTATACTTCTGTAAATACACCTGTGGAAAAGAGTAATTGAAATTTTATTTATACCATCCTGTTCATATGGATTTCCACAAGATTAAGCCTGCCACAATCAATTTCATTAGTGGTGGTTTCAATTATTACTTTTCCTCACTTTGTAACCTCTTATTCTTCATACATTTGCAGTCTTCACACTTCGTTTACCAAATACGCTTAAATTGCGCTATAATAACCCGCATTGCTCGCATCTACCAGTATTTAATCTTGCTGATATGTTTCGCATTTCTTGAGCCTTTTCGTTTGCTTTATCCTCCATTATTCTCCCTTTATACACTTGATCTTTGTTTTCTTTTGCACTCCTTCGTATTATTCACTTCTCACCCAATCGTCACGTTCCCCCCTCACCATTACCACATCTCGAAGAACATTAAGGCCTCGTCTCAACCATACATAATACCAAAAAAGAGGTAGTTGTCCTTAATAATTCGCTCGAACTGAGGTTTCATATATTGAAACATCTTCAGGGCAAAGTTTAAGAATTCATACGCTGTAAATAAACACTCAAGATAGGATGCAAGACGATACAAGCAGTAATTTTGCTCTTGGGAAGATTCACTCACGTAAACTTAGATGTTACGATTTATTAAATACAATCTCACATAAAAGGCTAATAGCTGTTTGTGCCAATCGTAATCCATTGATTAATTTACAGCAATGTGCCGTTCATTACGCTGCATATTCAAAGAGGAGAAACCTAAAACCGGAGAAAAAGAAATGGATGGAATTGAAGATTTTATCTTTAAAGTAGTTTTGCCATATACGGCTGTGATGAAGTCTGGGAAAACGAGGTACGTTTCACGGGCACATCCTTGAAAGGAAGCGCTGAATGGAAATTTTAATTTTTATGAATTTTACGTTTTTCCAAAAATATATTTGTCTCTGGGTTTGCGAGTCTGAAAATTTGCAATCCCTTACAGTGGATACGAAATAATTCTCCCTCACTTTCTCTAAAACGAACTCTCCCATTTACTAAGTTGTTGGGTTTACTTTTAGGAGAAAATCCGCTTATCTTTCCCAATAACTATTAAGTAAATACGGACTTGAGAAAAGTGTGACAGGACCCGTACTAGAACGTGAAATCTTTTACTTTCCCGGTAAATGCTTTATCCGATTAAGGTATCGAGCCGGAACATCCTCCGAGCCCTTGTCTACGAAGTTCCCCATTAACGGCTGGGGTAGTTGCATACAGCAAATTCCTGGTAAGGAGAAGGTGACAGGTTCGAGTCCCGGTACTGACAGACTTTTTCCCTCCGATTTCCGTGAGATTGTTTCCAGATGCACGCCTTTACGTTCAAAGTTACCTATACCTTATTCCTTGGACTCTTATCTATGTTTTAACATACTTTAATAAGAGACGCAGCATGGTAGTTCAGTGAATAGAATACGTCTTAACTCTATACTCTTCAACTCCACAAACGATGAATTAATAATGATACATTTATTCTATCAAAGAAATATAAAAGTATGCACATGACAAGTCATTTAAATTAATTACGTTACAAGGAATATCGGGTGTGAAAAATAGCCGTATGACTGGGACTCGAACACAGGTCTCCTACTTTCCGGGCAGATATTCTAACCACTGAACCACTATGCCGCGTCTTTTCCACACTGTTTGGGAAAATGGTTAGAATACCTGCCCGGAAAGTGGGAGACCTGGGTTCGAGTCCCAGTCATGTCGCTACTTGTCGCACCTGCCATTCCTTGGGTTTCAGCCGCACGCTCTTCCGTGCTAAGTAAGACACCTTTCCACAACCATACTTTACCATTCCATAACCAACTTTCCATAACCATAGTTTGATTCTGTAAAAATATCTTATCCAGTAACTCTAACGTTATTTAGTGGACAGATAAATGATTTCACGCGGTCCGTAAGACAGTACAGTACTTACTGTAATTATTTTGAATCTTTTTGATGCTTACGTAAAATTCTTATACCCATAACTTCCGCGCGAACTTTTTCGGCGCGAAAAACTTTTTCAGAAAAGGTCTCCGAACATTTGTGATTTAAGTTCAATATTAATAAATATGCCCAGAGGGGGATTTTCGGAGGTCGCTTGCATAAATTTCCCTCCTTTTCGCCCAACTTTTCCTTCTCCGAACAACTCTTCACTCTTCCTATTCTTCTGCGCGATGAGACTCGCGGTGCCCGAGTAAACGCCCTTTGGGGTTTTCTCTCCAATCGACTTCCATCCCTACTCATGCCCTTCTCAAATTTTCAATATACCCTCCGTTCCCTTATCCTCCAGCAAAATCGCATTATCTCACCAATTCCAATCCTTTTCCTTCTCCATCTTCCTTCCATCTTTCATCTCCGCATCATTCCATCTCTTGCAAGCGGAGATTCCATAGCTCACATTACTTCTCTCCAAACCCCTTGGGCAGATCGGTTCGGTGCATTTCCACCTAATTCATGCTCTTCCAGGTAAACGTAGGTGCAGTAACTTATCCCTTCGAGGTATGGACTCTAAATACATCTTCGGATAGATTGTTTTCCTTTAAATCCCATCTTATATTAATTTGAAAAACTACCTCGTGCCCCGCCTCGATTGTAAAATATAAAACCTCCCCTCCTTGCATACAGTTCATCCAATTTTTCAACTTCCTAATTAATTTCGCTCTGCCAATATGTCCTCTTTTTGTAACTCCATCCATTCCCGTATATCTTTTGCTTCTTTCAATAGTCGCATCCCAATATTGAATCAACCCTCGCGATGTTATTGTCCCTTTCGTATTAAATCCCCCTTCTGTTTACTTTTCATTGCCTACCGATCTTCTTCGTTTCCTCTTTACCGCAGTTTTTTCTGATCCTTAAAACTATAAAAGTAAAAGAAGACCTATTGTACCCATAACAGTCCGAAGCAAGACTTCTGTTTCTATAAGTCTATTCTATTTTATCGTCTAGTCTATTTTATTTTATTATATTTGCCCCCAATTTATTCCCTGCCCATATTTACCGTTAATGTTTTAATGAATTTAGGAACTAACTATATATCAATGCTAATGAGCAGTAGTAGCAGTATTGTTAAAAGTGCGTTGACAGCCGAGATCATTTGCATGTAGGCCCCCACAGGGAATGGAACCTGGGACTGCTTTCACCGATGCCGAACGCGTTGCCCCTTTCCGGAAGCCCAATTAGTTGTGTTCTTCATTCTTAATACTCGAATGATAGGTGATGCGTTTATATTAAATGATACTCGCGTCCAGCAATGGGATGTGTGTGGTGAAAAATATTTCAACGTTTTATTCGTATACATTAACTTGAGTAATTTCTGCGAGACTAGTGAGGTGTGCAAGGAAAGAGAATCGAACGATATGTTTATAACCCATGATGCAGTTGCAAGAATCTCTAGGTTCCGAAGAAGGTTCAGAAAGTATCAAAATTATTCTATTTACAAACGAGGCGCTTTTAACTTGTGCTGGTCTTATAACAGGGGCACAATATTTTATTATTTACTCTTACACATGGGAGAATCATGAAGCAAGGCAACAAAATCTCTCACAGACACAATTTATTCTTCAGCCTCTTAAAATAATACACATTACAGGACACTTGTTCTCACTACAGTTTTGGAGGAGGGATTTAAGAAATTCTCCTTAATAAATCATCTCCAATTAACTTTTAAATGCCATTTTGTCGTGATAAATGTCGTAGATATATAATTGTTGTGAAAAAAACTTCAAAATCTGACTTTAATTCAAGCTCCTTGTCTGATCCTAGGCAAATTGGTATTATTACAAATCCTGCTAATTGCTAGTAATACCCCCTGGATCCTCTATTGCTTCCCAACATCGTCACTTTTCTTGTCCATATTTATGCCCCAATGGTAGACCAAGGCATTGAATAAACCTGGTTCAAGACTGCAGGGTCACGCCCGCATAGCATACTAAACTAACACTTCACTTCTGAATTGCCTGCCGCCCAAGAGTTTCTTCAGTATCCCGTAGAAATGGAAATAACTAAGCGCAAGGTCCAGGCAACATGAGGGAGGATGGTGGTGAACGTGCAGGAAGCGCCACTACAAATCACGGGTGGCGTTGGCTGTGTGTGGACCGTAGAGTAATCTGCAGGCTTTGTCTCGACCATTCTCCCACATCTCACAATCAGACCTGACTTTCATCTCAATGAGTTCCATCTCTTCGGGCTACTGAAGAAGCATTTTATTACGTATTTATTACGATTGTTTTATATTACTCTTACGGCGAGGTTAGGCCTCTCTTCCACTTAGCCTCTGAAGATATTACATGATAGTAATATTCAGAGCCGCGCCTTCCTATGGGTGCAAGGGGTGCATCGCACCCGGGTGGCGGCATCTAAAGGGCGGCAACGTAGCGTAGCCAACCATTATTATTCATGCAACAACATTGTTTGTTGTTCTCTGTGTGATACACGCGACTCTTCAAAGAAAGGTTATGATGTAAAATTAAAGATTTGCAGAAATTTAGAGGAAAGGATTATGGATAACTCAAGACTAGAAAATAATATTTGTTTTGTGGATTTAATTGGAAAATTGGAAACAATAAAAGGTTAAATGGTACCAAGAATAAATCCTCTTCAGGTTTTGGAATATATATTTACTAGAGATTTAATCGGAGTCTCCTTGTTTGCAAATAGCTTTGCGTGTTATATTGACACTTCTGGAGACTGTTGCTGCTAAGGTAATGATACTCAAAAGTAATGTGAATCATAACTCATAATAACCGTTCACTACGTTGGGGTACCGAATTGCATAATTAGTTGTTACTGATGCTTTGTGACCAATGTAAAGTGGGTAACGAAGTCATAAAGCACGTGTTTTTCAAAGTCTTGCAGAATAATTTTTACCTGTAAATGGTCTTGGTATTTAAAAGGCGACAAATGATGTGCCCACCAGGGTGGCAGATTAGCTGGGGGCGGCTCTGGTAATATTACATTAATAACCAAAGATAATTGACTACAATTAACTTAAGTCTAGAGAAATAAATCAATACATCCGAACAATCGGGCAAACATTAGTACAAGAAAATTGGATAAAAATTAGTAGGCAGACCAGTTGATAAATAATAACTAATACATACAACTAGATATAGATAAATACAAAACCACAAAAAAATGTATTGTGGAGAAAAACTCTGAAATTTCTTCTCTGAAACTCTGAAAATCTGAAACTTTGAAAACTGAAGATTTATGGAGAAAAACCCACGATGCTGGAAAACGCCGACACATTATGGGGGGCGAAAACACAGAGGTAATGAATACATAATAACTAGAGAGGGATGCAGATGATATTCAACACATTTGTTTCGGCATTCACGTCCCTCGTTGGACATACCATGGAGTGACTCTGAAAAGGGGAAAGGGAGAGTGTAATCTTTTCGGTTCGGAAGTGCCAACCACCATTTTGGTGGTAGGCAATTTTGAACTGAAGAGATAATCCAGAATGCCAATCCGGACGTGACCTCGCAGTCTTTACGCCGATTTCCTCAATGCCTTCCATGCCTTAGAGCAAGATGACTATGTCGGTCTATGACTTGTCGGTCGAACTATGGGGTGTGTTCATGTCTTTAATCCGTATTATTTCCACAGGCTGCAGAAAATATTGCATCCATGAGAGCTCTGGTTAACTTACTTTTTCATTCACCCATATATATTCCATCCGCCTGTATATTATTGTATATACGGTGACAATATCAAAATGTTGGAAAACTCTTGAAGAAACTCTCTGTTTGTGGTTAGTGAAAGAGGAGAAATCATAAGTGGTGTCTGCAGAAAATTATACAAAACTGTCAATATAGAAGACAATCTTTATCATGCTAAGAAAAAAATGGAGGCCTAAGGTAATTTTTTGCGAATATTTGCGTAGGTTTAATTTTTTTATTGTGTTTGATATAAATACATATTGGCTGATACAAATTAACAAAGTAATTACTTGTAATTTTATTCTAGTACTTTGGGTTTAATTTTGTGTTTATTCCATAATCTCAGCAGAAAAGTTCAATCTACGCTTTTAAATCTCATGGACTTATTGTCCAACTGTTGTAATCTAGACGATAAACCATACTGTTACTGTTGAATACATACTGAAAGTATCACTGACCACCTCCTCGTACAGTTGTGTCAAGAATTGTCATCTGAATAGTATGCAACTTAAGCCGGTTTATATCCTAAAAACGGATTCCTTCAATTTACTATTTAGTATAATATATATTTGATAATAATATTCGGCTTATCCCCGTACTGCATGGAATAATCTTCTCTCGAAATAGTGCGTGTTGAAAATTTTCTAACAATTACTACATGAACTCTCGATTGCCCGTGCTAATGATGGGCAGAAGATACACAAATAAAAAGGAAACACGAATCATCCTAATATTCACGTTTATTCGTTAGAATACTCACAATTTACGCATAGAAAAAACTTATTATTAGTTGTGCACACATATAGTCCGTTATTTTCGAGTTTCGTGGGCTAATTAAGCGTTTTCTTCTCCCGAAGGCGGATCTTTTTTGCAGCGATAATGGCGTTGTAGTCGTTTCCTAATTAAGCCCCTTAAGTATTAGAACTCCAAAATGCTTACACATTTTTTGTGTTTGAAGTTCTCGAAAAAAGACACGGAAAGAATCTACGGAAAGTAAAAAATCATCCACGGATAATCCGCAAACTGGATAATTCGCCAACGCACAATCGGAAGTTCACTATGTTCGGGTTTATTCTATAGAGTTAAGAAGAGGAGCTTTCTCCATAAAAATGTCAACGAGGGTTATGACTCCATAGCCAGTTTGAAGAAAAATAAGAGTAAACTGAAGTCAAAATTCAAATCCTAATGCATCTTGTATTTTTTATCCTATCATGGCTCTCGTGACATTAATGGGTCATCCTATTCCCCGCGAAAAATTTATCATAAAATCGGTACTCAACGTCAAAGAAGGGAATCTTCTCTGTCGGACAGAAAAAAAATACTTCTTTCAAGTAGAAAACGTGCAGCAAAAAAAGCGTCGTGGATCCGAGAAGGAGATTAGAGTGAACAAAGACGACGAGAATCGAAAAGAGGGAAATATAGTGCTTAGGAGATGGGATAAAAAATTCCCAAGCCTTCCTGCGAGCGAAAAAGAACGACAAATGGAAAAAAAGGAGATTGGAAGAGACAGCGGAGAAGGGAAAAAGGAGTAAAGTGCAATGGTGGAGGGAATGGACGTAAGTGTTTGCGCGGGAAGAGAAAGAACGTGAGAGTTCACTTTGAAAAAAAGTGAATTGGGGCTGGTCGGGAGAAAGGAAGATGGAGAAACGTTATAAAAAGTGAAGACTTGGGGCTCCCCGGAGAAGTTGTAACTAGGAGTGGTACGGGAAGGGGAGATTCGATGGGAAAAGGGAGGGAATAGTGTGCGGTGGGGATATTTTGACATGGAAAGGGAGGGCGAAAAGGCGGGGATAAGACGAGGCCGCTGGAGAGTTCGCGGCTGAAGGCAAGGAGCGTAAATAATAGGGCCATTGAAGATCGTAAGTAGAACTCAAGCGGCTGGCTGCTGGAATTTTTTAGCTTTTCACACCATTAAAGTCAACTAGGAGATGTATCATTGGCTGTTTTTCATCTCCAAGTATGTTTGAATTCAAGCCAATGCATATCCTCGTAGCCAAGGTGCATTAGTAACTTTATGCCTGCGAAGAAAATTCTATGGAAGTGCCCTTTTTAGAGTACTATACGTTGACCCTCTAGATAAGCGAAAATTGGCCATTCGTTTTTATTTATTTATTTCCCCGGTGCCGTCGCAAACATTGGACAATTATATTAAAGGCGTGTGTAGTAATAATAGATGAATACATACAACCTATCTTTAAGCAGAAAAAACCTAATAGCCTGGACTCGAACCCTGGATATTTGGGTGCTCTAATCTCTCTAACCACTCCGCCACCGTGGGCTGTATTTTCCTTCCTTGTTGTTTTATCAATCATCAAAGTTTGAAATCAATCGCCTGAAGAATGTTGTTGATACATATATAGGTGTATTCAAATTGTTGTTGCAATTCAAGGGATGGGTAGCTGCGTTTACACTGTAAGTCCTGATCTGGGGACCAAAATACAATTTTAAGTTTCAAGAATATAGTTCATTTATCAAACTGAACTTAAATAATCATGGGTTTCTCGCAAGTGCTTGTCTTTTACCTGCTCTTAGACAGCCATTAAAATAAGACGATTTTTAAGCAATGAAATCTATTCTTTTAGTTCAATATTCTCCTTTTCTATTCTCGATCACAATGAGCCTTCTGCTGCTTTTCCTTGTAGTACATAGGTAAATAAAACAAGTCACTACTAGTAAGTACTGGTACTTACCACAAAAGGTATTTTTTTAATTCTGGATATTGCTGATATTTCCTTGAAGATTATTTTTCTATCACCCATAAAGCTTCTTTACAAAGCTTTATTATTCCCTCATTGGTGGGGGTATATCCTTCAATGATTGAAATATTTAGTGTCCACGTGCTAAATACAGTAATATCTACAAAATTCCAGCATTATACCGTTCCTTTGTAAAGATTTCTATTCTTCGCTGCGGAAAAGGAGCCGTTCTCCATAGGAGCTGTGCTGAATGATATCTCCCAGTCGCTTAATCAATTTCCCTTATTTGGCCGGATTAATCCTCTCCCCATACGTAATCGGGTAATCCAATTTCTCCGTCTACTCCCTCTGGAATTTCCTCAGCTCTGACATCTTCGAGCAAGTGTGATGGATCTAATTTTGTCTTTTTCGGACTTTCAGAATGTGCGTTTACGAATTTAAGAATTAAATTAGCATAATAAAAGAGAAGTTTATAAAATTAGGGGTTGCTTTATTAGTATAAATTGAAAATAGGAAATAAAAAAAAAAGGTCTCGGGAGTTTTCCTATTGGTGATGACTGCGTATCGTATTTTCTTGGAGTTCACCGAATATGTTATTCATTTACGACTGTAAATAATTATTTAAAACATTACTAATACGTAAAGTTAAAGTAATTCAGTGCATGCACTGCAAATCACATGCAATTATCTGACGGATTATTTACTACTTCTAATACCTTACACAAATATTTGCTACGAAAGACAATGTCTTTATAGGTATTATAGTGACAAGATATTATTAGATAGGTATTATAATGATAAGGTATTATAATGTGAACTTATCTACTGCTGAATGTTTTTTAATTAAAACAGACTAAAATAATTGAAATGACGCTTTCTCTTAAGTATATATGGGAAACCCTCAGCCTTTTTGGGATTTCACTCAACTTTTCCTCACTTCCTGAAACAAATGCATGCATTTCAGTGAGTTTATTTCCCATTCTCGTTCATCACGTCAAGAGAAAATTACTTGGAAGGTTTTTAAGTTAGATTTAGATAGCAATTAAATTCTTTTTCCTTCGTAATTAATGTAGTCATTTTTTTTACTTTTTCGATAATTACTTTTGCAAATCAATAAGTTAATCGCATTCACAAAATTTTTCTAATTTATTTTCATCGTTGAAATTTTGAGAATGAAAAATTTGTATGAATGTATGTAAGTAGATGCTGACGTAAGCTGCTTTTAAAGGAGGGATGACATCGTTTGATAACCTTCTCTTTCTACTTCCAAATGAATGGTCACAGTCACAGTGATTAGCTTGAATCAAGATCCAGTAACGACGGTTTCCGGGCATTTAACCCAAAGCGTTTCGCACAAGAGTCTGTTCGCCCAGCCTTTAACACAGAAACATTTCACCCGTGACTTTTCCCCCAAAGATTTTTCTCCTAAAGAATTTTTCACCCAAGGATATTCCACCCAAAGGACATTTCAAATTATGATGTTTTAAAAGGCGAGTGAGGTATAAACATGATAGTACCGCAAACGTATGATCGATGATTACATTAATTTTGAAATCAGCAGTTAATCGACTCCGACCAGTGTGTACTCGTATATTAAGCTAACTAGCCTTTGGAAACACCATTATGTGAAATATTCTTTGCGTGAAAAACCTTGTGGATGAAATATCTCTTGGGTGAACCTACTCTCACGTGAACATTTTTGGGTGAAATGTCTTTGTGTGAAAGTTCCCTTGGGTGAAACGTCCCCCTGCAAACCATATTTTAGGTGAAACGTCTCAGCGTAAAATATCCCTTGTGCGAATCGCCCGGACACCGTAACGACTAATAACCAGGTAACGAGCTAAGACTAGAAAAATCGCCTCCACATAGATCTAGAACAGGAGCCTCTAGTTTCTAAGTGCACGGTCTGGAAAGACTTATAGGATCGAGCAAACCTTAAACGAGGACGATAACCACGTTACTAGTTAGATCTATTATCCCCTCACAGGGTAAAGTAACCGCGGAGCAGCAGACGCCTTAAATGGAACATTCTCCCAAATAATTTATCACGTGATCCTTCTTTTCACTCCATCGATACAGCCTGTTCACGGTAGATTTCCTCGCCCATAAGGGCAACGGTCCGCTCGCTCCATTAGCAGAGCTCCTATTCGCACCGCAGAAATCCGCTTCATAAAAATTTAAAAGGACCTCCGCTAATCTTTCTTCTCCCGATGAAAAATTGAAAGGCACCCCGGGCTCCCTCCATGTGCGTGGGAGAAGGGAAAAAAGACCGAAGGCTGCTGCAATTAAAGTTTAAGGAGCGAAATGAAACGGCGGAGCGAAAAAATCCAGTGTGAAAGCGAAAGAGAATGTGTATGTATGAGGGAGGAAAATTTCGGGAGAAAGGGAGAGTGCAAGCAACGCGGGGCGTGTTTGTATTTGCAGTGGGGGAAAAAGGAGGCAATTGGTATGTGGAAAAGGAACGCAGAGATGGAGCGGAACTCTCTTAAAGAGGCACATTTCCGAGTTGGTGATGGGAAGCGCTGAGTTACGCGAGATGTTCCGGTTACGGCGATGCTAAGCGCCCCGGAGAGGACCGCGTTATGAGAGGTGATGGCAGAAGTGAGATGATAACTGCACGAAACCCTTGGAATTGCCCTAGGAAAGGGAATATGAGTCTCATGTTTATGGAGAGGAGTTGAGCACATACGCCGATAAGTTAATTTGGATTCGGGCGTGATTCGAGGCGACGTTATGGGGGCGGTGAAAGGCGTTTATCTCTGTTTTGAACGAACAACTATACCAGCATATTGATACAGGCCTCGAATTGAGATGCTTTGAAACATCGAGTGAACCACACTGCCACCCATGTAACACCTAACACCACCAGTGACATGAAAGTTTCGGTGCATTTCTCATACTCCCTATTTGTGAAATTTTAGTATAGCTCTAAACGTTATCTAGGTTATGCCCGTGCCGTATTTTTGTCAATTCCTTTAACAAATTCAATCATTAAAGTTAGTTTCTTTTCCAGTCCCGTTTATTTCTTTATACTAAACTGAAGCTTACTTAGCGATTAAATTATCATTATTATCATATTGATTTTTCTCACTCTTTGTGGTCCAATGCCGATACTTTGACGGGTCTTAACTATGTCAAATACATTTCTATGGCATTCCTAGGAGCTTTTTTAGTATTGATTTTGTTTTTAGTATGACAGCCTTTTAAATATATTAGTGGATGTTCTAGTTAATATATAATTTTTCCAGATGTGTATAAAAGTTTTAGTTGTAGTTCCGGAAACTGACACGACTATTGGCACTATTGTGACTGTTTCTTGTTTCCAGAGCTGCTTTAATTCCTGTGCTAATGAGATTTATTTCGACATTTTTTCTTCTTCTTTATTTTGGATATTGGCTTCTTTGGGTATAGCTATGTATGTTTTTTTTATCGGTAAGAGTGAGGTCCAGTTTCTTGTGGTTATTGTTTTGTCCGTGATTATTATTCGTTCCCAGTAGAGTTATTTTTTTTTATTACCAAAATTATGCATAATCACATTCTGTCAGAGCAAGTCTGTCGACAGAATATATGTACAGCAAATGGAAAAAAAATACATAGAAAAAAAAAAACAATTGAGAAGCCAGCTCAGGCTCACCATAATAATAAAACCATTAATCGTGCTGAATAAGAACAGAATACAACAGGACAGAATGACAATTTACAATATAATTAATTATAATAAGTTTACAATACAAGTAATGCATGAAAAGAGAAAAAAAATAAAAGAAAAGACAAGGTAAAAATAAAACATAGTTACAAGCTCTTTAAATACATCAGTAAGCATCTTTTAATGATAACCTTAATATTGCGACACTTAGAATTTTGACTCACGTTACTGTAAATCTTTTTATATTTATTCCAAATTTCTGGAACTAGACTTTCAAGTCGATACTGTCCATAATTATTATAGAATCTAGGAATGACAAAAGCTTCACTTCTTTTTTCATAGGGACTAAATTTGAGCTTAGAATATTCAGACTGGATAAAGTATTCGTTCATAATGTACTGATGATGTATGAGTTCCGGTGGCAAAATATTTAAGAATTTATATAAATCAAAGCTGGATTGGAGATTAGTAATGATAATAATAATAATTTGTAATTTTTATTTCTGACATGTGTTATATTTTGTTCACATCCGTCCAGATTGTTAGTTTGGCAAAGGCGTTAATGTTGTATGTGGGTATGAAATAATAAAAAAACATCATTATCGTCATCATCACCATCATTATATGCGTTACAGATGGTCTAATAGTCCGGTGGAAACTTATTACTATTCTAAATTTATTCGAATATTACATAATACAATCATAAATTTAAAAATATAATGCTAATTACAATAATGTAACGTATTTATCTACCAGAGGAAATCTATCGTCTAGCTACATAATACACTTTTACAATAAATACATTTTCAAGTAAAGAAATACATTATTACTGTAAACATATCTAATAGCGATAGCAATACAATATTACAATACGTAGTAAACTTCACTTAAAAGGTCAATAAAAGTTTATGAATAGCAAAGTTCCTTTCCCTTTGTAGGATTTCGGTGTTGATCTTTTTGAACGTATGCAGTGTGGCACTCATGTACTGCGTTATCATTTCATATGCAACATAATGGTTTGTTGTGAGGCCGGATGGTTTATGCTGCCTTCTTGTTCGTTATGGTTCCTCACTCCGTTATAGCTACTGTAAAGCCCACAATCGTCCTCGGAGGTTAACTCACATAAGCTCATCACTACATTTACAGAGTTCACTTTTACGTCATTTTAGAATAAGTGGTGATACATATATTTCATGAGTGTTTTAAATAATAAGATCTTGTAAAAAAATTATTTGCATAAAGTCATCATGCTACTTTTTGCAAGACGCTCGCTATTAAATACCGGATTATTCGGAAATATTTTAGATAACGTGAGCTAAAATCATGCACTAAAGATTATAATGCCTTCAAAAAAAAAGCAAATTTATGGGTGAAAAATAAAATAAATTGTTAAATATATTCATAAAATTGTTGGAAAAAATTTTCAGCGTACAAAAAATGAAAAATCTTTGACTTATCTAATTAAGTACACCTTAAATATCGAAGCGTAAATACCACACATAGAGGCATGCTTAACATAGTCTCCACTTGTTTTGAAAAAAGATACCGTAAGAAAAAGCGTTGGATTTCCAAATTATTCAAAGTACAATAGAAACTGGAAAACAGTTTGTAAGCGTTGGATATGAATTGCGAAGGCCACATCTGTAAATATTTGTCAAATTCTATTAAACGAATGGAAATATGTCTCGAAAGATCAGATAACAAGAGTGTTTTGGCCATAAATTAGTACATCCTTGTTTGATAAAAAGCGATTGATTATTTCAGGATTAATGAGATGGGTTTGTGATTTTATGCGGAGAAAGTGAAACAAACACTGTAGCCTAAAGAGACACATTCGGAAAAATTCGGAAAACTCCTTTTTATGATCTTCTATAACAAACTTAAATTACTTTGGCTGTAAAAGGTTCCCAGATTGCTTTTTAAAGGACAATATAATTTGAAAAGTATCGTAAGCTCTTTACTATATACTTTGCGTGGGACGTGACTCATCATTGAAATTGGTCGATGCCATTGCTTTATTAGCTAATAATATCCTAAGAAAGGTTATCTCGCTTTTGTGATAATCAAATATATCATGCATTGAAAAATATGAATTGTAGTGGACTCAACAATAAAAATGTATGGTGCATAGTCAAATCGAATCTACTTTACCAACGAGATTTTCTTTTCTAGTATCACTTTTACGAGAAACGTAATATAATTCTTATAAATAATATAATCGATCATTTCTGGCTGTACTTCATGGAAAGGCATAATGAAGTGAAAATCAGTACTTCGTATTTTCTGCTAGCTTTATTCACACTACCGGTTTCGGCTAAGTGGAAAATACGAAGTACAGATTTTCACTTCTTATTAATAACTCAAATACGTTTACTTCAATTTTTATTGATTATGTTACAGCATAATTTTCAATCAAGACATCTGCATCAATCAATTAATGAATCATAACCCCTCTAATTAAGGTCCTCAAATATGTAGGAACCAAACGTATAAGGATTATTCCTGAATTTTAGGATCAAAAAGAATCTTTTCTCTTCTAAGTGGTAAGTATGGTCAGATATGACCCCACGTTTTCATTTCCTTCGTTTTATTAGCCAAGTATACCTCTATAACATCCGCGTTTCATGTTTTCACCTATGTCTTCATCATTGTATTCTTTGGTGGAAATCGTCTCTTTTAATTTCTTTATTGTCTTTAATAACCCAACTCAAAATTTAAAAACTTTTAGTTACTGGATGCGATAAATTTTACCTTGCTTTTTAGGAAATGTAACTATTTGCCTTCGTTTGAGGCTAACAAATAATTATAATACAATGTTTTTGTATACGAAGAATTTTATATTATTCATAATTTTAATATATTATTGTAACACATGATACATTCCTAAAATGTATACCAAGATTTTAGCGCGTGGCGGATATATGAATTTCTTCAATGATTATGGATCGATTAGGGACTATTCAACTTAATCAGGAGATATATACCTTAGACAATGTAAAATGTGGGCAAATAAAGTAAGTGACCTGACGATGATGCTAGGCGTCCAAACCCGGGTCGCGTATGTGGATGTTTCTCTTGTGGTAAAGTATTAATTAAAGTGAGTAGTTTCTTCACTTTTGTGTTTTCTCAAATAAAGTAAGCTTTAACTCAGTGACTTATTCAGAGTAAAAGATTTTTATGGTCGAACTGACCACACTCGACTTGTCACGTAAGCGATTGATGTACTGCTTTTGCGGGAGACATAAATTTAAATACATTAATCTTTCCTCTTTCCCGCTTAAATCTTCCGAATTCAACAGTATCTGGTTCTACGCCAACTTAAACCTTTCCATATCTCATGGATGTCCTCTCTCTGATCTTTTTTCTAAATATTCCCGTGCATTGTGCTCTTATAACTGTCACTCTTCCTGTTTTGGGTTAAAAAGTAGAAGAGAATGACTAGTTTAAGTCTATGACGAAGAATGGCTACGATCCGTTTAAGTCATTCACTAAATACTTTTCTTCATTCTTCCTTCCTTAAGCATCTCATTTTCTTTATTGTCATAATTTATATTATTTAGAATATAGAAACTATATCGTGGGAGCGAGATTAAATAATCCCTCGTATCATTGAGTTCCTCAAGTAAGATTAGCATTTATGTAAATGTAAGTAAACATTCGTCATCGGTGTGATACTTCAGCCGTAAGTAAGGGGCGGAAATAAAGGGGGTGATAGTGTAAGGGGCGGGACAACTTGAAAATGGAGCCTAAATTCCAAACACGGCCATTACCCCTCTCTTTTCAAAGTTACTTGAGGACTTCATACTTGAGAAGGGACCTAAAACAGCATCTGCCCGCTTCGTATCTCTTCCCAAGATTAGGCAAAGGCCGGAACTGGGTTTCCTCTCTCTTTCTTCTTCCGCTAACTTACGGACCCTGAGGACGGAGTTGCATAAACAGAAACTGGGCGGTTTGTTCCACTCGATCTCGACTGATATTCTACTTGTCTATAGAATCGCCCTTTCTAATCTGGAGATACAAGTATCAGCTAAGGTTTGTGCGATGATGATTGATATAGTTGAAAATAGAATCGTTCCGGCTTGTACTTCTCCATATTAGAGATCGATTTTCGACCTAAAGTTCATATAAATATAATTGATATAATACTGATAACTAAGTTAATTAATATTACAAAAACTCAAATAACCATCGACAATGTTTTTCAATGATAAGAATATCATAAAATACCAAGTAATGGATATAAATACAGTATTTCACGTCAACGTGGTAAATGAAACGTCAAAGTGATAAAATAAAATTCGAGAAACGAAAGCAATAAATTAAACTGGCCGAGGTTGGGTCCATCAATAATGTTAGAGCTTTCGGAGTTTTTTCCATATTAATTAACTTGAAATACATTGACTAATTAGATTCTGCATTTAGGTATTTTCAACTCGGCCAATTTCACCTATTAACTTCGTTTCTCCAATTTGAATTTATCACTTTGATATTTTTTTACCACGTCGACGTGTATTACTTTATTGATATCCATTACTCAAGTGTTTTATGGTATTCTTATCACTAAAAGAGATTTTTGGTGGTCTTTGGAGTTTTTGCAACATTAATTAGTTAGTTACAATTTATATAATTATTAATTTTTAATATAGTACTTTTTAGATTGTTAGCTTTGGTAAATTATTACCTTGCATTGCTGTTCTTACAAACTGACGTTCAAAAACGGAATAAAAACTTAATAAAATAACAACAAAGCATAGAAATGATAACAAAAATTATGATACGCTAATAGCAGATGTATATAAGTAGTTTCGTAATTCATTAATAATCGAATATTTAATAAGTGAAAGTGAAACTAATGAACTATTCATTTGGATTGATTCTAAATATACAGACACACGATCTAAAATGTATAAAAGAATAGAAAATAAATAAGCATTGCGTAATTAATGGTGAAAATAATATTTTATTATAAAGCAATAAATGTATTGAATTTACAAAAGAAAGAAAGAATTCTTCCGTGAAAGTGAAAGTTAAGGAAACAATACGTCAGTGAACTGAAAATATCAACATTAGAGTACTATCCTTTAGTCTAATTTACATTATTTTGAGCTGATGTTTCATTTCTTGTCTTTCATTGCAATGCAACAGGTCCTTCCTCTGCTTCTTTTTTCCTTCGTATATGTATTGTTTTTTCCTTTATCCACTTTCTTCGTGCTTACGATTAATTTCTATTCTCTTCGGATAATTTAATCTACAAGTTTTACCGTCACCTCTCCGTCCGTCCGCCTACCGTTTTACCTCTCTTATTATTCATCACATATTGTGTTTTATTCGTGAAATTTCTGAATGAATTATTTATTTACACAAGCTGAAAATTTTATTTACATATTGGATTATATTAATGCGAATGTGAACCAATATAATTTTGAAAGGAGATACAGCTTTATAAATTTTTTTTAATGACTTCATGGATACCTTTCCTTTCTCATTATTTTACCGGAAGAAATATAATCCAAAAAATAGTATTCTTGTCTCAATCATATTGGCTGTAAAACGACAAATATCTCCAATTTCAGCCCTATATATTTCAGTAATTTCTATATAACGAAGTTGAGGAGAGATTTTCAGTACTGTTGAGTGGGTTGATTTCTCATATGAAAGAAACTGTAAGTTTTAGATGATACAACGCCTTTTATGGTCACCTACGCTCGTTTCGAGGGACCTCTCTACCAGAGCTTCCAAATTTAACAAAAAGTAATTTACAGCTTTAATTTCCTGCCGCTCCGCCAGCCCCCAACAGTATATCATTCGCAAGCTATCAAAACATGCGCTTTGTAACGGAGGTGCTCACATCGCGCGGTGGAGTAAGCGAAAATAGAACTGGCGATATCGAATGGTCTCTGTTCCCAGTAGTCCAAGTGAAGCGATTTACCACACTTCTTTGTGGTAAGGTGGAAAGGAGGCATACATTTTTATTCCACATAAATATTAACCTACACTGAGTGATTTCTCACTGAAACGTGAAGTATTCGTTAAACATTTTGTATAGGGTGAACAAACGTCCCGATTTTTCGGAATTTGTCGCGGATTTTAATCACCTTTCCTGGTGTCCCAGAAAACAACTCGGGAAGCCTTCATATCCCGATTATTTCCCAACTCTCTACTAGAATCACTTTCAGTTTCGATTGATTAACTGAGTTAACTTTATTTAACTGATGTTAACTTTATCACTAAAATTTGTTTTTATCGATAACTGTCATATTAACGCAAATGTGATTCATTTCATGACATGAAGGAGAAATGTTAGCTTAAATATAATAATGGAAAAATATAACTCTGTACTTCTTTGTACGGCAGATATGTTGTAAATGGCTGTTAAAGTGTAGTATATACTCCATACAGCGTTCACAAAGTAAAATAACAAATTACAACGCAGTAATATCACACAGTCACTGGTCTTTTTACGGGATTCTTTATGTAATATTAGAAATTTTCTTACTCTAAATACTAAATCATTATCATGGAAACAAAAGTAAGCAGCTCATTAGAAGTATTTCAACATCCTTCAGTATGTCCCGGTGAATTCCCGGTTGTTTTCCGATTGTCTCGGATTTTTCTCTCTCAAAGTGGTAAATTTCAAAGCCTCTGGACAGCCTATTTTTATACCACAACGCTAAAAGATCCAGCAAAATATCGTTGGTCATATTTATCCAAAGAATAATTCATATTCATCCAAACATATTTTATAATATATTTATAAATATAT